>QVNW01000865.1:0-43082 GCA_014825475.1 Pseudomyrmex flavicornis | reverse complement strand
AAAATCAATTGGTATTTAGTTGAAAGCATATAATATTTAACGCTCTTTTTATGTAATCACATAATGCATAGATTTTAAATCCTTTATATTTATATATATATATATATATATATATATATATTAAAGTGTGTATATATAGAACTACAACTACAAGAATAATGATCGTCTCAAGATTTTTGATAAGGAATAAGTCTGTTATTTTTCAGGTAATTTTAATTATATTTTTATATGCAAAATTTGCATGATTATATGATACACGTACATAATTATATATATGTAAGGAAATGCACATGAGAAATTGCAGCACAAAATAACTTCCGTTATTATATAATTTGAAAAAAATTACATATATCTATTATTTCTCATGTATTCTAAATAGTTAATAATCACAATATTCTTATATAAAGTTGTATGATAAGAAAGAGAAAAAAAAACAACAGTTTGAATTATGTTGAAACAAGAACAAGATGCAATTTTTAATTACCATGAATCCTAACATTATTCAATGTTGCGCAGAAAGGATATTTCGCAAGATTGTTGTCAACCAGTGAAATATTATCCACCGAGGAGAAATATGTAAAGACAACGGAGAAAAATGGGGTAAAGATGTTAACATACATTACAGCGTTATTAATCTAATATTTATAACTGTAAGTTCAACATCTTATTAGTTTCACGAAATTTTAAAGATTTATAATAATATTCATCTTAGTACTTGAGCGTTTTACCACATTGGCTCTAATAATTTGTTAGTTTCTTTTTTCTTAATGAAATATTTAACGCGCTTAATTAGCAATTACTATTGACTGCCACTCAGATCTTTCAAGCACAATCTTTAGTTAGCTTCAATTTATTTTAGGTTAGAACCATTCAATTGAATAATTCTTTTTCGCGCAATGCCCTATCTCTGGAGATGCTGAAGATCCTGGTTAAAGAGATTAAGAGAGACGAGAATAATAAGGACTTTCGATCGATTGTATTGACGTCGGAACCAGGAAAAGTGTTTTCCGCTGGACATGATTTAAAAGAACTGGTTTGTAAGAAGTTGTTTGCGCATTGTCGTCATTCTCAATTTAAATCTCTTTTGTAATTAATCTGAAAAATTTGCGCAATTCAGACAGCTACAAACACCAAATTGCACAAGGAGATATTCGAGACTTGTTCGGAACTGATGCGAGCTATTATTCGATGTCCAGTGCCAGTTATAGCGGCAGTAGACGGTTTAGCAGTCGCGGCCGGTTGTCAATTAGTCGCAGCGTGTGACATCGCTATATGCACAGAAAGAAGTTCGTTCTCCACTCCAGGGTACTTTTCATAAAGAGCTCTTGCTTTATGATCTATCGTATTTATTGATATACAGAGTAGTTGAGTACTCTAAAAAGATTTTAAGAAATGATTCTTCACACCAATTCAAGACAAAAACTTTATATATGTCGAAACGGCTTAGTTTTTTCGTAAGAAAAAGGTATCCGCTTATTCCTATCCGTTTGTTCCTGATTGTTTAAAAAACATAATGTATGTTCCAAAAGATGAGCCTTCATGTCCTTCAAACATACACAGTTTTCAAAATAACTTGATTGATTTATCAAAATTTTTTAAAAACTTTTGAAATTAAGCCGTTTTTTTAAACTGTGTCTCTCAGAGCAAATGTTGGAATATTTTGTTCAACACCGGGTATACCGTTGGTGCGTAACATTCCAAGGAAGACTGCGATGTATATGTTGTTCACGGGGTTTCCTATTTCCGGCAGAGAAGCCTACGAGTGCGGTCTCGTTAGCAAAGTCGTGTCGAATAATAAACTCGGTGATTAAAAAATATATATATATACATATAGCACGTATATACACAATAAATTTTGCATTTAGACGAATCTCTTATCATATGTATAACATTGATTTTAGACGAGGAAATCAGTCAAATTACAAATGCAATCAATATGAAGAGTCGTTCAGTCATACACATTGGCAAAATGTTCTTGTATGAGCAAATAGATCTTGATATATTGACGGCTTATATTCGGGGCGCTGAAACAATGGTGAATAATCTGAAAATGAGAGATACGCAGGAAGGAATACGAAGTTTCTTAGAAAAGAAAAAGGCAATTTGGACGCATAACTACGAGAACAACTGATAAAATAAGAAATTTTTCTCTTTTTATATGACATGTATGTACATCATTTCAAATTTTATTATCAAGAGTATTGATTTTGTCACATAACAAAAGCATGAATATTGTCTTCTATTCTCTCAATACAAACTTGTATCTTTTAATATATGCATTCTGATAATGTCTTGTTTCCGTTTGCGAGACATCTCCATTTGTGGTCTCCGTTTAAGTCTGATAAAAGATAACACTGAGAAGGCAATGCTTTATCTATTTAACGGATTACTTAACGATTTAATGCGCTTCTCATGCGTTTTTATTCGTGCATTCTTAATATATATCTCGCGTGCGATCGTTTGTACAATATTTAACAAGATAAAAAAAATCTTTGTTGAAAAATATTTTTTCCAAGTCATTGAGATTTTCAGTTTTTTTGCACTAGACATCGGATTACAACACTGGGTTAATACGCGTAGCAAAAGCAGATACATCAGTGTGTTCTCGGGATCAGAAGACGGTGATAAAGCTGATCCGCGGTGGTCGGTCAACGTCAGAACGAAGGTCTCGAAGGCCGTCTGATATGCCGCTGTTTTTATTGTGTTACATGACGGATAAAAACAGTATACTTTGCTCTTCGTCTGTATGTTCGTCTATCACCATCTTCCTCTCTCCCCCTCTCTCACTGAGCTCATAAATAAGACCGTTATTGCGCCGACGACCAGTATCACTCTCTTGCTTGTAGCCTTTGCGCGATTTAAGAGAGAAGTATACGCGACGAATTGTCGATCACACACAAAGCGGAAGTTGATTTCTCATGTGTTGACGATAAGGGCTGAAGTTTTCTTTGATTAATGAATTTTCTTGGCGACTGTATGAGGTTTGAGGCGTTTCGGATAACTCAAAGTACAGGACGGGATAGGCGAGAAGAAAGCACAGTGAAGACAATCTTGGCGATTCAGAAACAATTCACTAAAAAGCAGATAACAGAATTGCTTTTAGAGAGCTGCATCGGTTAGTTGGATTCAGCGAACAACACGCACACAATTAAAGACACTTTTGAAAAAATGAAAAACATTGTACTCCTTAAGAATAAGTTTTTTATACGCTTAAGAAATTTATATTTTATATACTTAAGAAATATGTAAACTTACATAAACTATAAGCTTACATACTTACAAATGTTAGCTCTTTAATATAGTTACATTTTGGCGCTCTCTTTCCATATTTAAGACTTTTCTCACTATTAAATTATAATGTTAAAAGCGAGAAATTATATAAATTCTTTGAATGCAGTTTATATCGAAAATAATTCTTTTTTTTTTTTTTTAATTTCTATATTTGGATGTACATAAAATTTTATATTAAGAGTGTCGATGCTGCAATTATAAAATTCTGATCTAGTAATCTGAAATAACGTGTAATATCTAGTAATGTAAAACTATAAGATACATTAACGATGTTATAATAGCGGCGTAGTAAACGCAGACTTCCAGTTATCACCGCAAATAAAGGTCAAAGAAGTGTGAAACAAAAAGAAAGATCACATGTACGAGTAAAATATAAACAGCGTTATATAAAATTTAATTGTCACGTCATCGAACACGTTCGATTCCAATAATATCAACATCGAACACGTTCGATTCCAATAATAATGTCTTTTCACGTGAAATAGCGTTAAATTAAATACATTTTGTATTGGTAATGCCAACTTCACATGTAAAAGACATTTATGATGTTTACTGTATAAACATCATAAACATACATGTACAGATATACGTCTCACACTCAGTCTCTCATATTGATTTATTTCAATTAATTGATCTTTTCTCTTGTGATATTAAAATTCTGTTACGTTAAATAAAATAAATTTATATTTTTAATAGAGAGTGTCGTTCTCGTCTAACGATTTTGATAAAATTTATCAAGTACGCGCGTACATACAGCGATATATATAGAATAATTACAATCTTTATGTTACTTGACTTTTTCTGTTCTCTCTGATAAAAAGATATGTGACAATTTTTGTTTGTCTGCCGTATTTTCAATACTAAAAATAGTCCGTGCGATTTGTGTAATTTTGAAACTTAATTTAAAAATTTATAATATAGCGTTTCTTTCTCTTGTCTGTGGCATAGATTGTGCTAGAATGGCTTCCATACCGCAGAGTGCTTTTGCAGCGTGCAAACTTCGAAGTTCCGACGAATGCACGATTGCTACGATGTCTGCAACGGAGGATAAAGGAAAAACTAAGAAGGAAAATGTATTTAATGCAAGATCTCTTGTAGAAGGTATGATATACAATGGTCTCATTTAACAGAACCTCATCGTTATAGTCCTACTTTTCAAATGAAATTTTTGCTGAAGAGCTTTAATTCTCTTCAACAGAAAATCCATTAAACAGTCGCGTTCTCTACCGAATGGTGAATGTTTTATTTTATAATACAGAATAGAGATGAACTAGTTAAATAACACGCTTGACATTTGCAATACAATCTTGACTTCGATTTTGTTTTATAAGATCTGTATATCACGTTTTTTAGTTTAACATCATAATTTCGAAAACATTGAATTTCCCGGTCAAAACCGGTTTGCAATATGTCCAATAATAAAACTTTTAAAAACACAATCAATCGTGTTCGGACTTCTACTGAGATCTGTTAATTCTTTTTTTAATGTAGAGCCAACATCATTGTGGATTATATAAAATTCAGTTTTTAATTTGACAAATATTTATATTTAGGCTGGGAACTGACACCGCTGAAGTATAACAGCAAGCTGATGAATAGCATCTGGGGTCTTTATAACCGTTATTCAGTGCACAACTTTAAGAAGAACAACGATGCCGAGGCAAGGGCTCGCGGTGGGGTGGTTGCAGCAGTCTGGGATGCAATTTTGGAAAATCATTCCCCGGCCGCTAATGCCACCGTCACTTCGAAGTAGTTGCAAGGATTACATAAGATTCAAGAAGTGGGTTTTAAATACCACACGAGTGCTTAAAGATAATCGACAATGAGCTACAATGTTTTGTATAATTAAAATGCAATATAACAAATATATATATATTCAAGCATATATAATATGCGTATTTGAAAACAGATAGCACAAAACACATGTGGAAAAAAGATGTAAGAATTTATATTTTATATATATGTGTATATATTTGTACATTAAAAAGTTTGTATAATCAATTTAATACTATACATAATATGCAAAATGCTAACGATGAATTTCTCCTTACATTTGACTTATTCCTTATGTGAGGTTTTTTTTCTCTATTTATTCTGTCTTATTTTTTCTTTGGTTTCTAGTATGTATACGTTCGAGATGAAAAAATAGTTAAGATAACAAAATTTATTATCTTTCTTTTTTTTTTGTAACTATCAATTGTCAATATTCAACTATAGAATTAGCAAAAGATGAGAAAGTTTGTATTTCGCGCATGTGCAGTTTATTCCGCGCAAAGTTGAAGAAATTACACTATTGTAGCGTACTTATCGTGTGTACATACGTCTGTATGTATGTACATTTATGACACTATATACATACGTACATAAATGCGTTTGCTGCGCTCGCGCGCTTTGTGAGCGTCAGTCTATCTTTGTTCCACATTTAAAGAGCGGTGAAGACAGACTGACGCTTAAAGCGCATAAGCGCCCCAAAGCGAACGCATCCTACAACAGATGACTTACTGACTCGCTGTCAGCAGCTGTCAGTGAATGACAAGTTCAACTCTCTCATCTAGGTCGACATTGTTGTGTGGTGTTACGAATGTATTGGAGAGAGTGGAAGAAACACGCAGTTTTAATGAATTCTAGAACGGTAGTGAGTCATCGCGTGGAAGTGTGAGATATCACAGAGCAGAGAACACGCTTCACGACGGCGACGACGATAGGCATCATGGAAATACTAGATCCAAGTGTCTCCAGGGATGATCAACCTCTCTGTATCAACGATTCTCTGGAGCGAGGTTTGTCCATCTGATTTCCGAAACAAACACATCCGCATTCCTGTGGATATACTTATCTCTCGCGTAATTATACGTATTGTTTTCATGGAAATAACAACGTCTGTTTCGTTAAAGCATTACGTATTACGCTGGAAACAAAGGATGAAAAAGAAACATATTAGTAGATATTACAAAAGTCAGAATAGTCTAATATTTTTATGATGCATCAATATACATATATAATCATTGCAATATTCAATATTACATTGTTAATATTCAATAATCTAATAAATCAAACGTATATTAATAATTTTTTTAATTGATAGCGTGAATTAAGAATAATTTATTATACAAGACTAAAATATAGTTAAGAAAAAAAAATTAAAACATAGTTTGCAAAAAACAGGCTCTTTCTATTTAATAATACTATAAGAAATATTGAAATATTATGTCAGATTATATATAGTAAACAGTTTTTGAAGGACATAAGTTATTATCCAGACTATATGCTGTCATTTCTTATGTCACATATACACAATATGATAAAAAATCTTTCGAAACATAAATTTCTTACAGATATAAATTTTTCACAGATAAATATACATTTCTTTTAAACTTCTTATAAATTTCCTTTAGAATAATCTGCACAAAATATTGTTTGGAGTCTTGGTATTAATTTATCTTGGCTGAAACAAATGCTCACAATATGATTTTGTGTTCTTTTAGTTAGTACATCCCAGATTCCAGTGGATACAAGATCATGTATAAAAGCACGCTATACGTTGGGTTTTCTCGGTTTTCTTGGTTTTGCTCTTGTATATGCTATGAGAGTCAATTTATCAGTTGCTATTGTCTCCATGGTTAATCAGACAGCAATACCACACACTGAAGACAATGATACTAGTGATGTTTGTCCTAAAACTACACCCATAAATGGAACTTTTATACCGGTTTGTGTGTTTGTTGCTTTCTCAAATACTTAGCGCTTTATGTATTATCTTACTTTTATATACACAATATTTTTTTATTAGGATAATTTATAAATAAAACTACGACTTCTTGATTATATGGGTTTTCCATTAATTCGAACATATTATTTATATCTTTGATAGATTAACTTTGATATTTATTTCAGAGCGCAGGAGAATTTGTTTGGGATGAGAAGACTCAGGGTATTATATTAGGTGCTTTTTTTCTTGGCTATGTAACCACAAATGTCCCTGGTGGTAGAATGGCTGAAAAAATGGGTGGAAAATTAATTTATGGTCTAGGAGTGTTTCTGACTGCAGTTCTGACAGTGATAAGTCCTTTTGCTGCTTATTGGGGCTTGATACCATTCTTAGTTGTACGAGTTGCAGAGGGATTTACCGAGGTAACTGTTATGTCTTAAAAAATTATTTTATATAATGTTTCTCTCTGTAAAATTAATTTATTAATATAAAATAATTTTAAATTTAATTAAAATATCTGTAAATAGTAAGAAAAGAAAAGATTTATGGAAAGATTTTTGTCTAAAACAAAATAACTTTTTATATGTGTACATATAAAAGTATATATATAAGAGTAACATAGTTTTTGCATTTTATATAGGGAGTAACATTTCCTGCGATGCATAGTATGTTAGCGCATTGGGTACCTCCCTTAGAGAGAAGTAAATTTGCTGCTCTAGTATACGCAGGTATTTCTCTATTTTCCAATAAGACAAAGCACGCATTTGAAAATACATCGTATACTTTTCTTAGGTTCTAATTTCGGGACTGTCATCTCACTACCAGTTAGCGGTTGGCTATGTTCGTTAGAGTTATGGGGTGGTTGGCCGCTTGCATTTTATTTGTTCGGAGGCCTCGGTATTGTGTGGTATGCATTCTGGTTGATATTTATATATGATACTCCTGCAAAACATGCAAGAATCGATCCTTCTGAAAAAGCGTATATCGAAGCTAGTGTTGAGAAAAAAGACGAGGTCAGTATTAAATTTACTAATTTAATATTTATGTGTGTGTGTGCGTGTAAACTGTTTTACTTACACACACCCACACACACATATATATATGTTATAATTATATGTTTGAAACTAACATTTCATTTTAGCAACTCGGATATTATATAAAAAAACGAAATATGAATATTTGCTTAAATATTCTAAAATCCTATGTTTGCTGTTCGGAATCAGAAAGCGCTTTTATTATTGATATCGAATAAAATATTGAATTTATTATAGAACGCAATGTAAACATTTGTGCAAAGATGTGATTTGGCTCAATGATAAGCAAATCATTCTGACGGTAGAATGATGATCCGGATGTACCTTGGCTGTCCGTCTTCACATCTCTACCCATATGGGCAATCACTATTACGCAATGCGGACAATCCTGGGCCTTCTATACTCTCCTGACTGAACTGCCAACGTACATGGACAAAATATTACATCTGAACGTACAACAGAATGCATTTCTCTCGGCGTTGCCTTATCTAAGCGCCTGGTTAGTGGGGCTTTGTATCTCGAGTTTCGCGGACGCGCTTCTCGCTCGTCGCGTTATTTCACCCTTAGCCTCCTTCAAACTTTGGAACACAGTAGCTTCGTTGGGACCCAGTCTTAGTTTCCTCGGTGCTATCTGGGCCGAATGCGATCGCATGACCGTGATGTTGATGCTTGCTGGACTAGGCTCTCTTCAGGGTGCGGTATATGCCGGGAATCAGATGAATCATATTGCGCTGGCGCCACGTTTTGCGGGTACTTTGTACGGATTGACGAATGCCGCGTCGAACGCGTGCGGTTTCTTGGCACCATTCGTTATTGGCAGAATAGTACAGGGACATGTTAGTATATAATTGTTGCAATCTTAGTTTTTCAAAAGTTTTAGGAGTACAAAATGTATGGGTTTTTCTTTACGTTGTAGGAAACTTTGGCACGTTGGCACACGGTTTTCTGGATGGCAGCAGGCATAAACATGGCTACCAATTGCTTTTACCTGATGTTTGCATCAGCTACTGAGCAACCATGGAGCAAAGGTAGCAGTTGATGACAATGTCGTATTAGAAGTGTGATATTAAACGTGGAAAATAATATATTCTTTAACCGTGTTGCACACAGTACGTTTTAATTTAGTTGAACTTTATATTTCGCTAAACAACATACATATTTTCTAGTTGTTTCTAAGATAATTCAAATTTTGATAATTCAAAAAATATTTCTTTTCTAAATTATTTTAATTTAGTCTAATTATTTGTCATTTTTTTCGTACAATGACAAATGAATAAAATGTGGACAAATGGATCTGGTATTATCAATTTGTGATACGTGATACATAAAAATGTGATACATAAGCGGTGCTGTGTGAGTTCTGTTTTAGACGATTGGAATTGATTAATATACACTGGTTTATTTCCGTTTTATCTTACAAAATTTCAATGATCCAGCTATACATTACGTCTGAATTGTAAAAACGTTTGCAATCCAAGACAAACTTAGATATTGATAAACACAGCAGAGTGTTTCATATAATATCGGAAAATAAAAGAATATAAAACTAAATATATACATATAAAATATCACTAATTATGAAACACATCTGATGTAAAATTGCATTTACTTTTGTATATACATTCATATATATATATAAAATGTTCTATTTATTATGAACATTTGAACACAAACTAATACAAAAAGTAGACCTCAATTGTATTATTTAATATATTTCTTATTTTAAATTCGCTAATTTTATTTAATATGTAAAACTATATAAAGATGATTGTAATAGAGAAAAATAACTATTTGGAAATATAATGATTAATATATATAAGATGTAAATGTCATTACAAAAAAACAATTATAAATTTTTTATTTGTAGTTTAGAAAGATATATTGTTATTTCTAACTATTTTAACATTAATTTATTGCTTTAAAAAAAGAAGAAATTATATATAAAAATATAAATTGGATAGCTCTGTAATAAATAAATAAATATTTGTTGAGAAACAATTTTAGATTTTGTGTGATGTAACTAGAACTTTTACTTATTCACTCACTCACTCACATACACACACTCTCACCACACACATACACATACAAACACATAAAAGTTCTGGTAATTAAGTAAACCACGTAATAATAATATGTATTGGAACAAATCTTAAAAACAACAAAAAGCATAGAAAAACTTTTGTCGATAAAAATAAAATATTCGTGTAATTCAAATTTAGGTCTAACTTTTTCGAAACACATAAATAAGCAAATAGAAATGATTAATGTCATAATTATATATATTACGACAAAAACTATAGAATATTGCATTTATCATATACATTTAATCTACGTGTTAATATTTATATTACAAAAATTTGTGTAACGATATATATGCAAAATATTGTTACTTTTTAATGTACAATATAATATTTGTGTTATACACAAATACTCATATATACACGCACACGCGAGTATATCTAAATAAATTATATAAAAACTACTTTTTTAGTTTATTTTAATTGGATGTAATAATGGATGTTTAGCGCAAGTATAAGTAATAGAAAGTAAGCATGTGTACAGACACAATAATATACATAATATACTTACATATAAATTTTTAATCAGTTTTTTCTACCATTTATTCTTTTAATTTTCTTTTAATAAATTTTGATGTTGAAACATATTTTATATGTTAATCTTTATAGTTACTTATAGTAAAAATGATATTAAAAACGATATTTTTATTTCTATATCTAGTATTTGAAAGAAACTCAGAAAACATCACTGATATATAAAGATATATTTAAATAAAAGTTTTTATTTTCTTTACTGAAGAATAAGAAACTCTGTAAGCAAGTAATAAAACAAATTCAAATAAAACATACCAAATTTAATTTTAAATGTTTATTTTGACTAGTTTTTGCGTTTTTTTTTTTGTAAAAATGTACAAAAAGTGTTTTTGTCTTTTAAGGCTGTCGCACACAAATCGCCGTAGCCGTAACTTAAGACATATCGTAAGCATTGACCAATTACAATCGTTTATACTCGAAAATAGCAGCCTTATGATTTGAAAATTCTTAATATAATTGGTTAATTCTTACGATCTTATGTTACGACTATGGCAATTTGTGTGTAAAAACTTTTATATGTAAACAATTACTAACGAGTAAATTAAATATAAACGAATACTTTTTAAAAAAGATTAAGTTATGTTTGGCATCGTTATAATACCTGGTTGAATGTATAAGATTGACATTGACACGTACACTATTATTATCTGAGATCCTTTTGCATCCTGTTGCAAACGATTTAATTCCACAGGTTGAAGAAATGTTGGAGAGTCGTCTTTTCTAAAATTTAGTTAAAGATTACAGAAATGTTAATATGACATCGACACACGTACTAAAGAGAGAAATATACTTTGAAATAAAAAAAAAGTACCTTATTATTACCAGACTGTACAATGGTTGACCAGGATTAGACTTTTTATAATGAGCACAAGAGTACACATTGTATGATATTTTATATTTGTTCTTTTTCTTTCTCACTGTTCTCTCAGGTGCTGATTTTATTATAGCGAGTTTATTGAAAATCTCAGTTAGTGAGGAGGCACTTCTCGAACTGACCAACGGTTTGCTACGCTTCACAATTTGCACTTCATTACACTCTTCATTTCCAATGTTATGATCTTCATCGTCAATAGTAATAGTTTTCTCTTCAGACCATTTTTTCTTCAACTCACTCCATGAATTAGCCCCGTGACAAGTAATAAATGAAGGTCGATTAATAATCTCCTGACTGGCTTGACTATTTCTATTAAAGTTGGTCCATTGTCCTCTCGGAAGAAGATGCATAGTATTGCATGGCATGTTTTCCATCGTTCTTCGCTGAAAGAATCTCTGCTGCCACAAAAAATTCTGATAAAAAATGTGTCGAAATTGATTCTCCGCGAAGAAATGTCTCATTCGAGAAGGAAATCTCTCCATAATCGGTGTCGTGAAATTATTCATCTGTATAGTAAGTCTTCTACTTTGCTGAAGAGCATTCACCTGATTTCCAAAGGTAATGAATATATTGTCTTGCACACAAATATCTGTACCATAATTGAAAGGAAATCTGCCCAAGTAAGGTAAGTCAAAGCTTGTGCCTTGATTGACAGGCAAAAGCTGCCGGGATGGATTATATAAGGATAACTGTTGATTTGGGAAAGGATCACTTCTGTTATTAATAGGATTTCTATACTGATGAGATACATTTTGTCTCGCATTGGTTCTAATAATTTTGCAATTCCGTCGAACTTGTTGGTCGACTTCCTGCATGTGTTTTATTTTTGTTCTATTGTAGTGATAAATAGTATTTTGAGGCTTTATATTATGTGGTATATATCGTCTCAAAATTTTCCCCGTAATATCAGATTTAAAAGCGATATTTGGTAGCAAATTCAACATTTCCATTCTTGTCATAGAACGTGGCAATTCCTGAATCTCATCATCAGAAAGATCAATTACCTGAATAAAAAAAAAAAATAATTCGTGAATTTCACACAAATTGTAATTTATGTATGCAATATTTACAGAATTTGTAGATATATAATTTATTTAAATCCTTACTTCATGTTTCAATTTTTTTAATGATTCGCTTGTTTGTGTTAATACTTTTCGTTTCTCTCCATATTTGCGATTTTCATCGAAAGTGATTATAGAAATCTCAGGAGATGATACTTTGTCCGTCCTTTTCGGTAACTGTTTAACATTGCGCTGGATCCGTACACCAGGCCATTTCACTGTTTGAGGAGGTGTTACACTTGAATTACAACTTGTTGTAGTTTTCAAAATTTTAATATTATCTAGCAAAGTCTCATCGGAAATAATTTCAGGTTTCGAATTACGAATCTTCTCCTCCTTATTTACGCCACTTTGTGGTGTATTGTTTCCTAGTTTCTTAGAAATATCAAAGACAGTTTTTTTATTTTCTACACTATCTAAAAGATTATTCATTACATCATGTACTACTTGTTCAACAGGCTCTTTTATTGCAATATTTTGCTGAGTTTTTGCACAAGGACTAACAACACATGTATCTATTATATTTTTTGGCGTTTCCTCCGATTTTTCTGTGGTTTGTTTAATCTGCGACTGACTATCACATATTCTAAGTCCATTTTCAGGATTAACAATCATTTTTCGTTTGGAAACAGGTTCATCTAGCTTGTTTTTTTCTGATTCTTCATAGAGATAACGCTTGATATGATAGCCATAACGTGTTAATTGATTATATACTCTGTATTCTTCCAATGTACATACTGAGTCATCAATAAGAATTGCATAAGCTTGTTGAATTGAGCATGGAAAGTTATTCCACAGAAGTTCAAGGCAATTCTATAATGTGCATATGTATAAACTAAAGTTATAAATTATATTGAAATTTTAGTTTTAATATGTGATGCTTTTAAAACATATATGTAAAATATACATAAAATATATGTAAAATATATAAAAATCTTAAAAATACATACTGTTTCTAGTAAAAATAATGCTTCTTCTGGTAATAAATATAAAACACTGTTTTTTTCCAGACCAAAACTGCTCCAGTTTAGTCCAGATCTTTTAGTAACTACAGCTTTTTTTTCTGCTGCTATCCATTCAGCACTAGCTAATTCTGAAGCACGTTCAACTTTTTCAATACTTAATAAGTCTCTTCGATTTAAAAGTACTTTTTCTATCTGAACATTTTGAAGCCAAGAATTATTGGGTTCATAATGCTTCATTTCATTTTTTGGTAATATACTCAAAGATCTTTTTGCATTTTTCACAATGCAACATGCGGTACCTTTATTTTCCAATAATTCTTCTGCCCTGTTTATATAAAGAGCATCGAATGTTAATTGATTATAAAATATACATTTTGATTACAATAATTAAGCAATCTTTTCGTATGAATTAATAGCACATTAAACAAGCGGAACAAGACTCACGTCAGCATATTGCAAGGTAATTTTTCACATATTTCTTCCATGACAACGGTATATTAGGTCTGGCTTTTTTATAACTTTCGTGAACTGTCGTAAGCTTGAAACAGATGTGAAAAAGTGTAATCAGGGGTATATCACTGGAGTCTGGGCAGTCGGCAACAAGAATTAGGCGCGAATGGCCGAGCCAGAAGTAAAGAGGGATAAGGAGCATGGCTTTCTCTTCAGACGCCAGTAGCGCCAACAAACGCTTACTGACTAAAGGTAATAAGTATATTATAATTAAGCGGAAATTTGCTTTACTCGTCGAGTAGATCAAAATAAAAAGAGCAGAAATTTTTGTATTCTGGTTGGTCAATTTAAATGCTACCCGATAAAAGTTTTAGGAACGCAGTTCTGGAAGTTATGTTTCTACGTCAGTGTATGTGTGTACCTATGACGTGAGTGTCAAACTGTTGCTCACCGTTGGTGATTGCTCCGTTTTTTGGAGCATTTTCGGAGCACGTATATTCTTAATTAATGAACATCGTTACTTAGTGAAGACAGAAATACAATTACGTGAGTTTGCATCACTTTTGAGGAAAGAGATTTTATTTGCAGTGTAAAGAAATATATAAAATAATATAGTGTTCCCGCGCGTTTTGCTCCAAAATAGTAATATATAACACAAGCGTGCTCCGATAAAAATGACAGCATTTCCGCAGTTTGATTCTTACATAAACGACGAAAACGCAAAGAAAGCACTAGAAAGCTACGTCGGAATCCTGCAAGAAGCATTTAAACATTATCAAAGTACGTACATAAACATAATTAACAAAACTAATCATTTAACTTTTTTCATAATGATACAGATATTAGTAATTATATGTAAAATTTATATATTATAGTTTCGTACATTTTTTTATAAAGTTTTAAATTTGTTATTTATATATCTTAGAGTTATAAATAGGCTGCGTTCCGTATTTATTGCCTACTGTACTGGAAATCTATAGCACATGTGACGTGAAATATAGATTTTTAATACTGCAGTGAATATCGGAAGCAGCCATAAGACGTATCTTCCGCCTTCTGATGGTGATAAACGGAACTAAACGAAAAGACGCGCGCAAAAATGTTATCAGTATATTGTGTTGTTTGGAATCTATTCTACTTGAAAGAATTCTTATTAAAAATAAAGATAACATTTTAAAGAATATCTTTACGAACAACATTTTGTGGAATATCTTCTTGCAATCATATTTCTATCATCAATGATCTAAATTAGATCGAAGACTTGATTCTTCTTAAGAAAAGTTTAGAAAACAGAAGACGACAGAGATCGAGAATAAGCAAATTCGATGTTTTATATTTTACAGATTTACTGGATAATTACATAAAGTTGCAAGAGGAACACAAACAATGTAGCAGGTAAGTTTTGATTGATTTTATTTTTATATTTTATTATTTTACTTCAAATTTTCAATATGCATTTAGAGATTATTTCTTTCTTATCACTATTATGACTGTATATATATATATATAAATAGATCAAAATACATATTAGATGTATTTATGTTGCAGTCAGTTCTCATCTAAAGTTGACAAACCTTGTACACATATAAAAGAAGAATTACTGTCTCAGACACACATAAAAGAAGAATTACTGTTTCAGAAACAGTTGAACATCCATGATAAGCAGGAAAATAACATCATATTGCCAGAATTAGATATTAGTTATTTCTCAGATACAAGTCCACACACAAAAAACTCTGAAAATACTTCACCAAAAAGTCCAATACTCTGCAAAACATATCTAAATAATTCCAATATTTTTGCAAGAAATTTAATGCAATTAGATCCATATGATAACTCAACATCCAACATGAAAACATATCATAGCAATAAAGAAGTTTCTGCAAAATGTAATTCCAATCTGGAACTCAGTACATCGCAACATGTAGAAACTACATTTTTGTCAGATGGTAAAAAATTGAAACAGACTCGACTTGTATTTAAGAAAGTGCCTTCAACAAATGTGAATCAATCTGTATCGACTGGTATATTGCCAAAAGAATTGCAACAGAATTCTAGAGAAGATATTTCTGTGTCGCAAGCATCTACTACTGCGGATAGCAATATTACAAATATCAATGAAACTGTGATAGATATCAGTCCTACACAAAGAGATGTTACATCTAAGCTTAGACGCTGTTTACAACTTAAGAGAAAACTCCCTTCGAGACGTATAAACACTTCTCCTAAAAAGAAAAATAATTGTTCTAATCACAAGGATATAATACCAATATTAACAGTAACAGATACAGATTCTAGATCGTGTACTCCCGAGCATTCTATACAAATGCAAGATTACAAATCTTTTATTAAACATTTTGATACACATACAGTTAACAGTCCTTTGGAAGATAATACAACGGCTTCTCCACTGGTAGAAATAAATAACATTCCAGATGTTCAGATAATAAGTCCTGATAAAACCAAAAAGACATATCAGTTAGGAATAGACAGAATACAATGTACTTCTGAGAAAAAAAATAATTGTCCAACATATGAGGAAGAAACGTTTTGCTTCTCTGTAGAACAATCTATGAACAGAGATACTGATGATCCTAGTTTGGACAATACAGAAAACAGGCCACCACCTGTGAAAGAATTATTGTTGAATAGGTATATGCTACATAGGTTTTTTTCAGTTTATCACAATCACATATATATCTTTTTTCTTATATATTTACTGATTATTATCTTCGAACAGCTCAAGCAAAACTGAAGATGTTCCAGAACAGCTTAATATGCGATGCAAATCTGATAGAGCAAAGTTGAGAGGCCGGGATTGCTGGGAATGTGAAGAAGTATAATATCTAGTATATTAATACACATGGCATAATTATCTTGCAAAAAATGAATTAGTTTCCAATTTTTGAATTTTTAGTATTACAAGAATTTGGCGCTTCCAAAGAAAGAGTTACAAAAACGGAAAAATTACTGCTCGCGACATCGGGATAAATATGAAAGAGCAAGTACACCAGAAGGTAATAACATTAAATTTCATCAATATTTTTATGATATATATGATACGTGTGATAAAACAATAATTGTTTAAGGTTTCTGGGATCCAGAATTTCCTGAGACGTTATCGAGCACTTATAAGTAAAAACCAATCTATATAAATCATAATACTTAAAAATCGCCATTTATTATTGTAAGTATTGGATTATATATTACTGTTTTTTTTGTGTGTGTGTTCGCATAATTTATATATTGTGATGTTGTTTCTTAACAAACAATAATTTTAAAATATTTTGTATATTATCATATATATTATATAAAACAAACTGTATTTAAAACATATAAATATACATATGTACACGTATATACATATGTACAAACAACACATATATATGTATATATGTCGTACACATGTTAATCCTACGGAAAGAAATATAAGCACACGTTTATGATTTGAACATAGATCGATTTATTATTTTACAACATGTATATAGTATTATATCTTGGGTAACATAGTATAGATTTATATATAACTATATCATATAATTTTTTTTTTTCATATATTTTTGTATAGAGACTCATCCCTTTACATAAAAATATAGAATCTGTTCTCATGTGAGTCAGTGCTAAAGGAGGCTAATCAAACTCAGTTTGCAGTGATCAAGCAAAGTTTGTCACAGTTTTCAAGGTACATTCAGAATTTCTTTCTCTATTTCCCACAAAAATAATCTATTCGTATCCCGCAACGATATTGCACGCATTTAATTATATAGGCTCGCGAAACAATTTGATCCTTAACGCCGGTGTCCCTTGTTCAGGTGACACATCATATTAAAAAAAAAAGTATACTTAAACTTTTGTCTAAACTAAGCGTTTACGAGAAAATAAGTAATTTTTCTAGATCTGTCGAAGCACAAGTTTAAAGAAATACCGTAGATATGTATAGGATGTTACACGTTTGCAAAAACAAAAATGATACTTATTAGTCACGAAAATTTCACAATAATGCGGCATCAAACTCGTCGTATTGTAATAAACCCTGACACAACACGCCAGTATAGATATCAGCGTGGATATTTACGTATATAATTTTTTTTTTTTTTTTTCACCATTTAACATCGTTCATCAAGCTATATAATTCTTCAGCAAAATAAAATACGCACACATACGATATTTTAGAACATCAAATGACATTACTGATCCTCTTACAGACTAATATCAATTCTTTGATAAATAAATCGATGCAATAACGATCGGCCAAATCATTCCGCCGCATAAGTACAATTATACTTGCATGCTTTCCGCGAGTTGATATTACGGTAATTTGGCTGTTCGATCGATCATCCGCGCATATTTTTGACATAACGTTTACACGAAATAACAAAAAGTTTGTATTTAACAAGTACAAAAATATGACCCCAATTCATCTACAAAATAAAAAATATATTATTATACATAGAATATACACTGCAAGGTTTTTCTCTTAACAAAGATTATATAACAAAGAATGTTATTGTTCTAATCTGCTGTACACGGCTTCATCAAAATAATTTCTGCTCACGTCTCTTTACACACGTTGCATAGATATATATTTCGCAATTGACTTAATAACTGATTGATTTGCGTTGATTGTTTTATTTACCAAGGTTCGAGAGATCGAAAGGTTCATCCATCCCTTTTAAAGCTATTTTAAAGCATGACGTTAGTCGAGGGGGACACATAGAAAGTCAATGCAATTCAATTAGGTGTATGTACACATTTTGTGTATGTGCGTATACGTAACGAAACGATGCAAGTAAAATTAAGTATGTATATGACTACGGGGAAGGAAAGCGGACGGAAAGGGGAGAGGGGAGGAGAAGATAAACTATTGAATCAGAGAGTGTAATAAAATAACTATTCTAATAAAATATTGAAATCTGATACGCAACAAGACCGACGGAGACGGCTTTTTGTAGATTTCTTTACGTACGAAAGACAATATGAAAAAGGCAATATACTTTTGTCCACGACAGACAATGGAAATCCCTGGCCCGCATATATATCATTGCACGTCGATCACTTAACGCTAAACGCGACCGATCCGATCATGTCCACCAGGATGCGAATCCTCCAAACGAATTAAAGTTTCCGAAGCAGTTGCGTTTAACGTTAAATACATTGCGGCGCTATATATATATATAAGTAGACTCTACTAGTATAAAATGTCCCGTCGTATCACCGATCGATCGCACAGTAACTGCCTAGAGTTCAGTCGTTTGATATAATGTTAAAAAAAAAAAAAAAAAAAAAAAATACGTGTGCACACGATCATGTCGATGTAACAAAACGATAATACCACCTTATTATAGATAGTATAGCAATAAAGAAAAACGATTATATGCGTCACATTTATACTGCAAGCTGCCTTATAACATATGTATATACGTTCTAGTCTCGCTTATTTTTATCTTCCTTAATACGTTTCGTACGTAAAACTGTTACTCTCTCTCTTTCTCTCTCTCTCTCTCTCTCTCTCTCTCTCTCTCTCTCTCTTTCATTATATGACTAGATATTTTCTTAGAAGTTTAAGTCGATTATTGTTTTCTCGCGCTTTAGAGAAATACAGTTGAAATATAAAAGAAGAAGCTCAAGATCGATGCGTTCTATGAAACTAATCAGGCGAAAGTGTTAGTTCGGGAAGTACATTGGAGCGTTGTAGAAAATCCCAACAAAACCAATTGATTCTCATTCTTTTACTCCGGTAGGATGTAACATCGCGGTAAACAGCTAGTGAAAGTATTTGACTCCTTTTTCCCTCGTAATTCGATCGAAATCAACATGTATCTTCGGTCGCGACTTTAATCCTGGAGAGTACGAAATGATCGATCAACGTAAACATACTATTAGAACTCCCGCACACACATTGCAATAATAAAGAATCGTCTCTTTGAAAATTACTTTTGAAAATTCATATCTTTCAAATCATATCAAGTTTGTGTGCACAAAAATACAAGGGAACGAAAATTTTATAAGTTCTTCAGACCTTTCGTGCTGTTCAGGGTTGAATTCGCGTCACGGCCAGAGTGGCTCTCACTGTTCCGATTTGCTGGCCGGCAGGGAATCGTTCGCTGCGACGTTCTTGTCCGCGGCCGGTACAGGCAGAGCCTTGAGGATCGCGTGAACCTCTTCCGCCACCGCCATCAGAACGAACTCGAACTGCTGCTTCGTAGCGACCATGCCGGGCCTCTGATCCCTGATGTGCTCGAGAGTAGCGGCGATGTCGATCTCCTTCGCTCCTTTCGCCATGCGGTTCAGGACCATGTCGATCAAGCAATATGTACCGGTACGTCCAGCTCCGTCACTGCAACACACAAACGAATATATTAAATATAAGGATACACAAACTAGGATAAATATAAACTATATTGTGTATAAATATACTGACTTGCAATGCACGACTATGGGACATGATCTTCCGCGGTAAGACTTATTAACTTTCCTAGAATGAGAAAGAAGAGCAAATTACAATTTTTTTCTTAATTGAATTCCTGAAACATTATTTTAATTACAGCGCAATTATTCACCTTCGGAACTCGAGCAGAGCCTTCGTGGAATACGGAACGCCGTTCTCCGGCCAGGACAGGAAGTGGAATTGCGTGACGGTTCGGGTCTCGGAAGTGCGTAGATTCTTCAGATAGAAAGAGCGCACCAAGTAGTCGTCGCACCAGAAGTGCTCCGACACCAGATGTACCTCGTAGATATGATAGAGCTCCGATCCTTCCTCCGGCCAGTAACGATGGCACATGGAACGGCCTTCCTCGGTGAGTCGCGTCAGCATCACAATCACCACGCTGCCTTGTTCCCATATCATTTGCCAGAAGTCAGCGGTGGTCAGCGGTAATGGACCCTGCGTCGCTATGTAAGCCGGATTCCGGGGGTCGTGATCCGTCTGCAAACGACATCGTAAACAAGGTATTGTCTTTTAGAAAAATTCGATAAACGATTCTTCACTTGTAAACGTACAGTCGCGTGTATATTAGATTGATCGATTACGTTTGTTTTCTCAAACACGTCAATTTTCTCTTTTTTTCTTATTTGATAACAATGTTTCGATCAATCTAATCACAATATTCGTTTTCGATTCAGAAAATTTATTGTTTTCTCACGAATATATTCTCACAACGTGTTTATTACAAGATACTTTATGCTCTACAGCAATATAAAGCTGTATATAAAATACTGCGATCAACCAAAATCTCGTTCTGTTTTTTTTTTTTTTTTTTTTTTTTTTATCACACAGTTTACACACATCGGATGATCGTAATATGCGGTGATACATCGCTAAAAACTGTGCAGTTAAAAATACATAAAAGACTTGCTTGTCGCGATAAGCATGCTGTAATAAAAGTATGTTATAATTGCGTTACAAATTACAATGCACTACACAAATATAATCGCAAGCGTGTTAGCTTTGTAAATTGCGTCGAGAAACGCTAAATATATATCTCACGATTTTCTTTTTTCTTTTTTTTTTTTTTTTTTATAAACGATCAACTTGTGTGGCATGCCGTCGGCTGTGACTTACCGGCTTCTACGCGATGCGGCAGCCAGAAAATCGAATGTCGTACGTATTTCAGCAACGTTAACGTGAAAACGAAAATACATTTATTTTATTTTACAGACAAGTCGCCTTGTACACAAAAACTTGCGCATATTAAAATGTTTGTTTTTTTTTTTTTTACGACCGTTAAAGAGTATATTCAATACATCTCGTGTATTGAATATATTAGTGCTTAGATGTAAGTGATGTATAATCGTGGAAAAACTTACGATAGTAGAAGCGTTTATGTAATCGGAATTGTGAGCGTTCGCGAGGTCGTTCAGAACCACCCGGGAATGATCGTAGGGAATCACTGAACGGGGACGATTCAGCTCGATATTCTCGTCATTCATCGCGACTTCAGTGAACGATGGATCTGCGCGGCAGGCGCATATCGCGGTCCATTCCTGATCCAGGCGATCCTTGTTCTTCAGATGATCCTCCATGTAACTCTGTAAACGCAATTTCTGTGTTATATAAAGAAGAACGTACATTGATTACTGTAGAGAAATTGTATCGCGAACTTACGAGAACCATGTGACCGGTTGATATATCCATGTTTGAAATAGTAGGTTCTTCGCTCCAGGAGGATGTGCTGGAGCGATTGGAGGACGCGTTGTTCGACTCGTGTTCGCGCGACAGGCTCGTGATGCGCGGCGACTCCGCCTTCTCATTCGGTTGCTTCGCCTGCATCCTCGCTCGGCACAGGTCCTGATAGTCCTTGGACGCTTCCGGATCCGGGGTGGTCAGTCCGACGAGTTTTGCCCGATATTTCGCGGTACGGCGTGCGATTATCAGCGTGACCGCCGCGCAAGCGATCGCGGCCGCGACCCCGGCGGCCACCAACGCCCCAAACAAGCTGGAACTCATGTCGTCTTCCCAGGATATTTCCAAAGTAGGCGGTAATTTAGTCTGCGGGAGAATATTCGCGTTCGATTTGGTAAACATTAAGATAATATTGAAAAAGATTCGTTGTCGATTACCTTGTCGCCTATTCCCGCTTTGAGAACTTTGACTCCCAGTTCCTTTTGCAATTGCTCGCGTATCTCACCTAACACACAACACATCTTATTGCATCGAGAGAAACAAATACGCTTTATTTTTTTTTTTTATATTTATATAATTTATATTTGTAAATAAAACCGCGCGGAACTTTCAAGTTGTACCGATTTTGCGGATGATGTCGGTGGAATTATAATTTTTATCGTTCTCGACAACCTTAAACGTAACTTCCGCGCGTCCCACTCGTATGTCTGTTAAGGTTTCGGAAGGTAGCTCTAAAAGCTTTTCCACCTGAAAATTTAACGAGATTCTCTATCGAGTTTACATTGAGCTTACTATATATATATATATATACATATATATCGTAAGTAAAGTTTAATATTTTCTTCAAATTTTAAAGTTTAATATTTTCTCCAAACATTTACTTTTCTTCAAACTTTTAAACTGCTACAATTTGATTTTTCTCCTAATCTACCTTTTTTACTACGTGTTCTCCTTCAGTCCATTTGTGAAACTCTTGCTTGAACTCGATGTAGACGTGATCTAGATCAACGTTTTCGTAATTCTTTAGTGAATTGTCATGCCTTTTGTTATTAGCAGGTAAGCTCTTCTTCATCGACGGTCCGTATATCTCGTTCTGCAACATAACGAATTGATAAAATAACAATGTAACGCTTTCTAATCTAGTAGATAACATCAACTTGGTTATACTTACGTTCTGACTGTCCGCCATGTAATAATCTTTGTCAAGAGGTGCAGAAATATCGTAAATCGTTAATTAATGAGAGTCAATGTAAGGCGGCATATATATATTGTAAAATATATTTCTTCTCACTTACTAGGCGTAGATTGGGTTTTAAACGCGTAATTATTCGTCGCGAACAACGGTCCAGGTTTCTTGACGTCTAGACGTTCTCTGCGTTTGAAGCCGGCAAGTTCTCGTCGCCACAGAAGCTCGTCTAACTCGTCGTCGAGCACATCGTCGTAAGTTTCTGAAGTTTCTGCGTCGGATTTATATGTATATATTAGTTGCGCAAATATATTCAATATTCGATCTAACAGAATTAATCTCGGAATTACGAACTCACCACCACTTCTGTCGAGTGCAGATTTGTGCTTCGAAGGTCGTACGACTCCACCCTCGGTGTACATTCTGCCTGCCTTCGTAGAAGCGTCAGATTTCTCGATCTTCGCCGAATCTCCGTCGACCGCTTCGTCGTCATAGTCGAGATCATCGCGTCCAATCACCGTGTCCTTCGTGTTGTCCGTTGTCGGATTATTGTCGAGAAATTCGAGCAGTGGTAATTGCTTCCGGTGTTTGTATTTCCGGGAGAACGTTCTCTCGTACTCCTTTTCGTCCGTGTCATCGGACGAAGTCGGCTTCAGCAGCGTGTAGTCCGGTGATTTTTCATTCGGCGAGAATTCGAGCTCGTCGTCGTACAGATTCTCATTGTTGTTCTCCGGCAACCTCTCGTTCCTCGAAGTGTCCCCGTACGACTCGACGTCGTCGTTCCTGTAATCGTCGATGAAGCTGTAGCGGCGTGTCCTGGGCAGATACAACTGCTGGCCCGTATCGCTAAACGATCTTCCGTACTCGTTCTCGTATCTCTCGTCGTTGATCGAAGCGCGATCGTTCTTGACATCGCGCCAATTCGCGCCAATTCTATGTCTGTAAACGCGATCGATGGATTCTCGGTTGTACGGCAACGCTTGCGGTAAGTGTAAACCGCTCGAAAACCTGTAAGTAGAATCAGATGAAACAATTCTTAACACGAGTTTCCGTAAATTTAATTTTATTTTGAAAAATTGTATTTTGTAATTTCTCTGTTTTTTTTCTGAGACATCATCAGTTTCTCTTTCAGGAAAAGAGCGTACTTGTCTTTGATATCCTGATGATACAGAGTATCAACCAAATTGTTCTTGGGTAATGTCTTCTCCTTGTCCGCGGATATTCTTAATATGGCAACTGCTGGAATCGACACCTGCGAAAATCGATATCGAGGAGAAATCTCGTATATTTTTCACAAGATAATGTAATATTGTTAGTCCGATATCGTATTGTCTGTCTGAAAATCTACACATCTGTGATAGATGAGAACGCGAAAAAATGTTCGATCTAGATATTATATGATTTATGCTCTGACCTGGTTGCGTTCGTCGAGACGTGGTATCTTCAGCCGTTCGCACAGACGAAGATCGTACATGCCGTTCGGTCTGAAAAGGCGTCAAACAAGTGTTGTGTTTCTTTTCGTTTTTTTTTTTTTTTTTTACGCTTTTCATATCGCGAAAGTCTTACGAATGAATTCTATCGGACAAGAAATAAGTTACGAATTTCCGCGACCGTCATACATCGATTGGTTTTGCATACTATCAATAGATATCAATTTCCCGACTGTGTATGTTCTAGCTAATTGAAATGAAGCGACATACCCACGCCGAACATTGCGCAACGATGTTTGCATAATACATTGCGTGAAGGGATGCTTCCACTTGTAACCAGCAGATTCCAGTCTCTCCAGTTGCAGCCTTAATATCTCCAATTCGCTAGCATCGAGAGTGTATCTGACGGACGATAAAAGTGTGTTACACAACGCGCATCGATTGGGAGGACGCTAAAAACGCGTGGACATATGATAACAAAGACGATAAAGGAAGACGCGCGAAGTAGTGAGATTGTTTGATGATCCGGCGATAAAATTAACCGATCGGTGTGAGAATCCGAGACTCTTTCATACAACATCAACTGTACGAAGTCCGTATTAATAATAATTTATCGTGACTTACTGATACAAATTGCCGTTCTCTAAATTCATGTAACGTGGTATACATTTTCCGAACGCCCGATCTGAAAAACAAATGTCAATATAGGTATAGCGCACAGAGAAAAGTAAAGTTTTTAAAAAAATATCTGATAATATTAATAAATAGATTTTATATATCCGCCTCTCTGTACGTATAGCGGAGAGAACAAGTTACAATTAAAAAGAAAACTTTTATTATTAATTCAATGTTTTTAATTAAAATTAATCGTGCATTTACCGTTGAAGCATCTTTCCGTTTCGATGTTGCACACATTCTCGCTAAATAGACATCCTGGAAACAGAAACAATTATATATCTCTGAGAATTGAAATTGTTTGTGCATTATGCGCTAGTCGAATAATTCGAGCTTGATAAACTGAGTAGCGCTTTACTACGTGTATGGAATTTAGGTTTACTGCATCAGACCTATGCAGATCGGTGCGCGCATACGGTGTTATATTCGCGCAAGTATTTTGACACAGTTGTGCAATCTGATTTGACTCTCTAATCTCTCGGAGAGAAAGCGTGAAATAATTATCGACCGATCGATTCACGAAATATATGTGTGCACACACACACGCACACATATCGCACCCAAGACCTTGCCGAAAATCCAAGATAAGAGCAAAGTTTTATCAGATTGTCGAAAATAACTTTGATTTAACGTCGTTAAATAAAACGTGTTGACAGCCTCGCGAGAAAAGAAAATTCTCCCCAACCAAATGAACTTTATTGTCTTTTTCTTTTGTGAAAATTTCAATCTGTTCCGACCGAAGGTTTGAATTTAAACTTTACGTCTTTTATTTTTTTGATGCAGGACAAATTATTGGAGGTGAACTGCGTAAACACGATGAAGCAACGAAATGTCGCTTGTGTATGAATCGACATACACATCGTCGATCCACGCACACACGCAACAACCAAAACTACATCAAAATGAATATGTATATAAGCAGAGCGAGATACACGTGGACGAGGCGGCAGGGAGAGCCGCAAGGGATCGCATAATGAATAAGCGTGTCGAGGGTGAAAGCAAGATAGATAAGGATTACGCGACGTAACTGATAAAAGAACGAGATGGAGACAGTGAGAAAGAGAGAGAAAGACATTATACGCGCGCGCGATAGAGAGATCTCGAAGTTTGCGAAGGCGTAGCTGCGTGGGATGAACGGCTCGATAACTCTCGAGCTGCTGTCGTGGGTGAAAATCGAACATCTCCCTTCTCTCCTGTATATTTATGTATGTATGTATGTATGTATGTGTGTGTGTGTGTAAGAAAAAGTTTCTTTTGCTATTTAGTGATTTAGATGATAAAATATTTGTTGAAAATTGAGTCGATGAGTCAAGATCACGGCAAGTGATTAGATACATGTAAATGATTCACGGAAGCAATCCGTGGATCATTTACATGAAGAGACGCGAAATGTTCTATTCGTAGTTGTCTCTCGCTAATGAAAAAAAAAAAAAAGCGATAATTACAATTGCGAGATTTGTAGTGAGGCTCTATAGCTCAGTTACGGCGTATCAGCCGTGACTAAACTTGTACACGCAGCGCTGGCACAGCGAGGAAAACCGTGATAACGCGAAATCGATGTGAGAATCGACACGATCCTTTAATCCCGGTTCTCGTAAAACTGCGTCGGGAACAATAAGATCGTGAAAAGCTTCCCCTCCCCCGATGACGTCAAGACCAAGTGATGGATATTGCCGTGTCGGGAATAGTTGCTGGATACTGATTTAAGGAGTTTGAGTCGCGTTAATATCATAGCGCGTTAACTTTCTCATCCTAACACCTCGCCAGCATAAATCTAAATTAGCTGGACGGAAGTTTTAACGCAATTAATTGGCTCTTAAGTCCCATACAAGTAATTGATGACTTCCTCGAGTTGTTTGTATATAGGCACGTAACATTGTAAGAGCGCGAATTGCGTTTCCTCTCAATTATGTAACGCCGTTCAATTTTTCTTTCGTAATGTCACACGATATCATTACGATCTCACGTTCGTAAACGTGAATATAATTTTCTTTGCGTGTAACAACAGTCAGACATAATAGTGAGGTGTTTTGCTCATACGTCTTCCTTCTCTCTGCGTTGTTAATCAATAAGTGCACTTTCACGAATGTGACCAAACAGCATGGCACTTATAGAAATATACAACGCAGCTGGCCTAATGGGGCGTCAACCATTAACGGGCGCGATCGATGTTAACACTTTGATATGAGCACTCGCATATTGCGAACAGAAATATTGATTGAAAACGAAGATAAGATTTTCCGATATACATTTCTAGAGAATATTATTAAAATGTATGAAAGAGAGAGAGAGAGAGAGAAAGAGTCAAGAGGTTTTTATTTTACGAAGATATTCAAAGAAAAAAATCTGAAAGTCACTTTTTTATTTTGCGACTTAACTTAAAGTTTATTTGTAAACATAAATGTGTGCGGATGAGCGATTTCCATGAAATTTTAACACGATTGAGTGAGTCCGCGTAACAATTCTCTCAAAATGTCGTTACATCTATTGTAGAATCTATCTCTCGTCTCCCTTTGTTTCTTATCTTCGCGTGTACTGCTCACGCACAAAGAGTTACTGCTTGATCGGGTCGTTTTATAACAGATGGTTCGTAATGAAACATATCGAGTGGAACGCTCTTCATCGTGAAACTTCATATTTCCTATCTCTTTATAAGCCTCTCGCTTATCGGCTCTGAAAAAAAGAGAGTTAACTTAAAGTTCATCCGTGTATTAATTTCAAAGAGAGAAGCAGAACTACCAGTCTCTCCAGAAGTTTCACGTAGAACGTCATAACCCGAGACCTTATTTCATTCGAACACGTTTGTATTTACGACAAACGGAGACGACGCAATTTTTCTGAGAGAAGAAAAAAAAGAAACAGACTTCTGTGACAGACTCTATTGTGAAGTGAAAAAATACTCATTTTAACGTCTTTTATTTTACGGACATCGCATGAGAAAATATATTGTAAATTTCAAAGTATTTGCGCTCGAGAATTGAGACGCAGACGCGTTCGTTGTCCGCGCGTTCGCACGGAATAACATTTAATCACACTCACCGACATTGCCGTCAGCTAGAACGACGACGTGATGGAGGATGCAAAGCACCAACAGCTCCCCCAGACCTCCCCGCCACCACCGTTTACGGCCCATAGATGTTCCCTGCAATTGTGAATCCACTTTACGTGTCACTTTTCCGTGCTCTCTCAGACGTCTGTGACAATATGATTTTACGCGCCCTCGGGACATTCGCCGCGGAAAATATGATGATATAAAATCACAAATCATGACATCAGAACAGAGATCTTCATGAATAAATAACCGAGATCAGGGTGTTTTTTATCAGGATGTGTGTTTTGCTAGTTGTTTTTTATATTTAATTTAAATTAGTATTATTAAATTATTATTAAATTATTACTAAATTATAACTTCGCGTTATACATTTTCCGATGTACTTCTATTTTTATATCCTCGTGGCAAAACGTCGCGCCAAAGCGTGTATATAAGGGTTTCAGTTTGTAGGCTATTCATCATGAGTGGAAGCACCGCAGTCGGTCTTCTGCGGCGATAGTTTCTAGAGTTTGTGTAAGTACTATTCCGGGTGCATCGCTCCCCTCGGAGTGCAGTGCCCGTGCTTGTGGATCGAATGCGGATTCAACAGAAAAGCTAGTGCATCCAGTATACATAAATCGCGCAACTTTCGAACGAATTGAATTACCCAACTCGGACGCTACGAATGTCCCAACAGCAATTTGCGTCGCTGATACTTCCGCTTCTCCCATCCTTCGGTTTTCCCGTTATTCCGGATTTAATCCTCGGAAACGTCCACTCGTTACTGTTTCATCATTTGTAAGATGATATCGCGTATATCTCAACACACACATGCACACACACACACACATACATGTATATATATATATGTATACAGTCGAGAGAGCATCAGGTTGTAGTCGTGTTCATTCTTCCTCGGGAACGAATGAACGTCCCTTTGAAAGCCTGCGCTATCCGGTTTCAATCCTCTTTCGCTTCCGCATTTTATCCTCGGATATACGATAAAAACGCGGTGCGCACTGCGGTAATTTCCACTATCCGTATTAAACATTGGGAGATTTATCTTGCTTATCGTAAAGCTCACCCTTGACGTAAACATGTGAAAATGCGCACCTAGTCACGTTTTGTTAAATCGAATGTAAATGTATTTAAATGTAGTAGCGTCTGTTTGTCGAGCTAGCAAAGAAAAAGCGAGATTTCGTCCTGTATTAAAATGTTACATTAACAACGTGACTGTAATCTGTCTTTAAAAAAACTTGATTTTGAAAACTGGAAAAACTCTTTTCAACATATTGTAATTCCAAAAA
Source organism: Pseudomyrmex flavicornis (assembly GCA_014825475.1). Lineage (NCBI taxonomy): Eukaryota > Metazoa > Arthropoda > Insecta > Hymenoptera > Formicidae > Pseudomyrmex > Pseudomyrmex flavicornis. The sequence continues at coordinate 13,335 of QVNW01000865.1, read as the reverse complement.
GTCTTCATGAGTCGACACAGAAATTTGAAAAAAGTTATATAAATGTCTACATTTCTGCCATTAAAAACTTAAATACGGAAAGAGAGGATGAGGGGGAGGAAAAGAGCGAGCAAGAGAAAGACATGTTGTGGGTGGAATGAGCAAAATTTGTGTATCTGTACTCACCTGGGCGTGACGCAGCTCAATTTTTTCACACCCTGCAGCGCATCCTATTGCTGTCACGTGAAAAACACCGTTGTCAGTATTTTTAAACTTTGCTTTGCGAGCAGATGATCACCACTCGGCGATTTCGAGTGCGATTTCCTGGACCATGTTCCCGTGGGCGGTCGCCGGTTCCGCCGCAGCGATGACACTGACTGGAGAGCAAAAGGTAGGCAGGACAATGAGGAGGAGGAGGAGCAGAGGAGAAGGTACAACAGGCGGCGGCGAGCAGAGCGTGCGTCGTCGGATTTTGAAATCGATTGCACCACCGCGCTGTTGGGTAGCGGGCCAACGTAACAGAACGCGAGGGTGAGACGGACAGAAGATGTACATCGTTAAGGACAATGATGAGAGAACTTGCCAAGAAACGTAAATTGTCACGTCGCTTGAAATACAAAAGACAAATGAACGGGGGTTTAACCCTTGAAGGATAAACAGAGCGTGTATTAAATCAAGCTGATTTGATCATTAGAAAGTGGGGAAGGGAGAGAAATAGAGAGAGCTGACTTGAAATGACGCGGCAGACATGGCCAACAACAACATTAGCTTTATTTTAATATGTGTAGTAAATCTTATTATGTTGTTTAGAATTTCATTTCTCTTTAAAGAAATCTATAAGAATATATACTTTGGGATAAATATGTAGCATCGACATCACAACGAGAACGAAGATCACCTGGAACTTGTTCGCGTTGCGCGATCAGAAGGATTTCATATAGGATGTGATATCGATTAGGAAACACTTGTTGCGAACGATGTAAAGACGCGCGAGGCAATATGTAGTGGCTCAGGATTTCTATAGGAAATGGGACGAGAATTGGAAGATTCATGCTGCTTCTTAATGGAAACGAGAGAGAGAAAGTGGGAAAGATCATTAATTGAAAAAGTAATAACGGAGAGGAATAGTAATAAATTGTTGCAAAACTTATCTCTTCGACAGAAAAAGAAGTTGAATAACTAGCTCGAGAGAGATGGCAAATTTTTCATTTCCTTTACGTGTAGTAGGCTTGTTATAATATTTCAAACAACACGAAATGTTTTTTGTAAATAATTGTAATATAAATTTGGGAAAAATGTTGAATTTTCATTATCTTACAAGTATTTACACTATTGAACAAAAGAGTTTTGAAATTTTCTGCTATATAAATTCCGATTCTTTAGGAAAGCGAATTGGTTTTTCATTTGTTCATAATTTCTTAATTACATATGTATCTATATGTAATAAATAATCTTATTGAGATGCACGAGAAATATATATCTATTAATTTATATATGTTTAAAAATAAATCGTACAATTATAGATGCGTAAAAAAACATGGTTCATTTGTTAGGTTAGGTTCTTTTTACGCCAAGTAGGCAACGAGCAAGGTGTGTCATGCTGACTGCTACGTGAATTTGTTCACAAAACTCGAAAATTTAAAAAGAATTTTCTTTCTATTTGCGTTGCATTTTTGCGTAATTAACGCGCGGTGCAATTTTCGTTCGGACGTTAATATAATCACTTGTGTCTTTTCTAGAGATATTTACGATTACACAAAGTTAACCTGTCAGTGTCAATAATAGATTTTTGTCACGTGTTGATTTTACGTATATATATTTACTTCTTTATCTTTTTATTTCTGACATTATTAGTCACTCTCCGATGCTTAAAAATAAATGGTTTCTTGAAAAAAAAAAAAAAATGTTTCTTATTGTACAATAACTTAGCGATAGTTTTTAACCCTTTTGATCTTTTCTGTAATTGCTATTATTTCTCTCTTTTCAGCACATATTTCAAGATGGTGAAGATTATGAAAACAGGAAAAGTCGTATTGGTCCTTAGTGGTCGATACGCAGGTAGAAAAGCACTTGTATTGCGCAATTATGACGACGGTACCACGGAAAAGCCATACGGACACGCCATGGTCGCCGGCATTGATCGCTATCCCCGGAAAGTTCACAAAAGAATGGGAAAAGCGAAATTGCACAAGCGTTCCAAAATTAAACCGTTTATCAAGGTAGATTTCTTATTTCTTTGCAAATTCTTGAACGTCTCTTGTTGATAAACTTTAGTTGAACTCTGACATTTCAAACTTTGATTGATCCTCTTTTATGTCTCTTCTCTACTTATAAAATCGTCATATAAATTTTTAGATTCTAAACTACAATCACTTAATGCCAACAAGATATACGGTAGATTTACAGTTAGACAAAGTAGCTCCTAAAGACCTTAAGGATCCAATGAAACGCAAGAAGGTTCGTTTTCAGACGCGCGTTAAATTTGAGGAGAGGTATGTGATGTGTGATATTTTGTCACCGGTGCTAAAAAAGTTGCCCATAATTAATACTCAATTCTATTTATTGCTTGCAGGTATAAAAATGGTAAAAACAAATGGTTTTTCCAAAAATTAAGATTCTAATTGCTTTTAAATAAAGAACCAATATAAAGATGTAAAAAAAAAAAGAAATAATTGTTTTTCCATTGCACTATCCTGTAAGATATCCTAAACACTTTTGTTTTTCATTATTAAGTTAATTTATTTAATAATTATTCCAAAATTGTTTATACATCCACACGTATAGATCTGTGATGTTTATTGAAACTTAATGTTTCTTTTTAATGAAATTTCATTTTATTTTAATTCATATGTTTCATATATGAAGTTTACATTTTGTTTTATATCAAAGCTGATTTAATAGGCTCTTATTTCAGTGACTATGCATTGTATTAGATAAATATTGCATTTGAAAAATGTTGAAGTATATGAAAGTTTTTTTTGCAAGAACGTAGAACTTATAAATTATATCATAAACAATAATTTAATATAATACGTACGATTTTACATGCTCCGAAAGCTACCTTAGAAAATAGTTTAGCGATGCCCTCGTAATTAGATTACACGTTATTTTGATCACTTCTTCAGTTTCTTCATACGTTCGTCAAGCGTCGCTATATTACTCTTTATAATCTCAAAGTTCGAGGCAAAACTTTCTTGCACTCCCTTCAACAAGGACTTGTTGCCTTCGAGTGCCGATGAAATTTCTGTTTGCAATTCTTCTAATCTTATCAAGGACTTGCTAAAAGTAGCAGCTGAAAAACATCGTTAACCATTACAAACACCATTATTTCAGAAATAATATCTTTTCGCTTTAATTCGTTAAATAATCTTACCTTGTTGATGAATATCGTTCAGTGCCAATAATCTTTCTACTGTCTGTGGTAATATTTGTGATATAGCGTCTGTTTTTTTCATTATTTCATACATCTCTGAAACCTATCGAAAGATTTGCGTGCATGTTACGCTTGAAACAGTATTGATTTTAATATTGATTAAAAAAAATCACCTTCTGTTCTTGTTCCGAATCTTGCTCTATCGCAGCTTTCTTCTGAGCGATGGTATCCATTCGATAAATCAAATTGCCTAATCTTGTTTCAATAGTATCCAACTGATTAACATCTAGTAACGCGGCCTTTGCTTCCAACTGTTGCACAGCTTCCATAATACCTTGACTCTTAAGGTTCTGTAAAAGAAAAGACAAAAAAAAAAAAGACATTGAAATATGTTCAAAAGACGTATGCGAGCGAACAATTATGATTCCTACCTGTGAAAATTTGGAAAGTTTTTCATTACTTGTTCCTACAAGATTCTCTAAGGAGCAGAGTCTTTGTTCGAGTTGTGCGATCCTTGCTGCTTCCTGCATTCGTGCCTTTTCCGGTAAGTACATCATCTGATACTTTAAAACACCAGATTCCCCTGATGCATCATCTGTCATTCTATTCTCTGACGACGATTTGGATGAAGACACACTGGTTTGCTTGAACAACTCTATTTGTGATATTAATTGTCTAAAAAATTAAAATATGTTCTAGTTTTATATGAGAATAATTCCAATATATAATAAAACAGTTTTAAATGTCGTACTTGAGCGTAGTGCCTTGCGGATCAGATAAACTCGCGACAACATCCGGTGCCAGACATTCTTCTAACTTCAAGGAAACCAACTGTTTTTCCATCTGTTGTGCTTGAGAAATAAGATCACTTGCAGTTTTGATTTCTTTTTCATCCTTAGATTTCTCCTGCACATATTTAATACATATATATGTATGACATCTAGTTTAACATTATCTAGTTTAATCAATCTTGTGTCAAACAACTCACCTTCAGCTCATTCACCTCTTCAAACAACTCTTTAACCTCACATTGCAATCGTTGATATTTTTGAAGAGGAGTTTCCTTCTCACCTTCACCGACAAGCTCCCAATCTCCGAATCTAGAAATGTTTATAATATTTATATTTTATATGTAATATAATAATTTTATCGTGTATATCAGAAAGGCTTGTACTTGTATCCCGTCCTCGGCTTAGCCGATAAACAATCTGAGAAATCAACTGGCTTTCCAACGATTTGTTTACCCTTAAATTTACTAAATGCCTCCTTAGCGCTGATATGTAACTGTTCCACGCAGGAGCTATCGGGTTCGTCCTAAAAAGAAATTAAAAACAAATCATTACGCATTCAGATATCACATGTGCAGTGCACAGGTGTGCAAGTACCTCGCAATACATTCGCATTTGTTCCGATTCCGGTAGATCGCTCGTCTCGTAAACATCGAGCTGATCATACGCCTGCAATGTTTCAACATATACAAATAGCAATACATAGTGCACGCAATTTTTATAATAATAAAGTGATGAATAATATAACGTGTGAAAACCTTACAATTCCGGGTAAGTCGGCATATTTAGGATCCGCCATTGTTCGCAATTCTCAAGAGAAACTTATAAAATATTACGACTGTGTTTTTTGATAAAACTTGCTTGCGTCTTTGACAACCGACAGATGATCTTTCTCTTGTTACAGGATTACGTTCTATCTGGCAAGCATAGGGCGAGTCTACAACAATCGCTTATTGCAAGTTGCAGATAACAGATGTCGTGGAATTAATCGAGCGCATTGGTGAATCTGACCAATCTATCAATATGATTGGTTAATTCCGTTGAATTTAATTGGATTTGTGAGAGAGAGAAAGAAATAATATATATACCTGATATTATATATTTAATATTTCAAATGTAATATAGCATATTACAGCAAATTCTCGCTTACATTAACAAAAACGTGTAAACGCACCTTTAAGTGGAAATATGTTGTATTAGATTACTACAGAATCTAAAAAAAAAAACAAAAAATGATAAAAGAAATATAAGAATATAATTGTACTAAATTTTATATTACGAGAAAGTATGCTTTTGTTTTTTTAAATAGACCTCTATATGAAATTTTTTTCTTAATAGAGAAATTTATCACCGAAACAATTACGCACAAAAAAACCGCATATATTTGCTTAAATTACATATTGTAAACTCTACAGCTGCCTCTGATTAATTTATTTTCTAAAATGAATAGAACCAGTGTTTGTGTAAAAATTTATCATAAGTTTTTAATTGTTTGTTTAAAAACATATTTATATTGACTTTAATCTTTGAACTAGAACTTTTTGGACTCAACAAATATAAAACAGACGCAGTTTATCAGTTGCAGTCTTACAGCACTTTTTAAAATGTATTTCTTTGGTATAATATATTCCGTACGTACACTCTACACTGTAAGTAGAAAGCATCCATATACACATATGCATCCATATCACATGGATACATATGTATAGTTTTCTCTCTCTTTCTCTCTTTCTCTTTCTCTCTCTCTCTCTCTCTTATATACCTTCATTGAAATAGTACATGCATGAGTTCAATGTCCATCGCTATATATTATAAGATAATGTTTATCGTTTATTGTAATTCAACTCTAAAGTTAAATTTATATTTAGAGCGATATTGATATTATATGTAACATCTTAGCGAGAGAGTACGTATAATCATCACAAGTCATTTATTCTACGTTTTTAGAACACGTGTATGTGTATTGTCACACTTATATATGTATGTGATGGTTCGTTCTCATCTCTCTATTTCTCTTTTTACAGATACTTTCCTTTTACATATTAACATATTTTGTAAATAATGAGCTTTTTATTGAACATTCAACATGATAATATTTAAATTTGTGGTCAATTTGTGTTATTGGTTTGTTATCTGATTATGTAAACATAGACTCGTTGAGAGAATAGATGTCTAATGAGATCATTGATATCAATCTGTGCTGCAATATGTGCTTTGTTATCACTGTCATACAGATTAATCGTTGTTTTTCTTTCTTAATACTGTGACATCAGCTTCCAATTTTTTAGAACAACCAATTATGTACAAGGTACTTTCTAATATGTCGAAATATATAGTAAGTAAACATATGTGTATTTTTCATACAGAAGAGAAAAGAGAGAGAACTAGTCATTAAAAAGTTGTCTGAATCAACAGGTCCATGATGGAGTACACAGAATACTGTCTATTTCTCAAAGACCTTTTATAACAAACCTAAGTTTAAATAAATACCCACTTCCCAAACAACCTGTTCCTGATCTCAAACAAACTGCAGAACGTTATTTGAGGTACGTGTGTGCATTTTTTATTCTTAAATATGTTCTTTTATATTTACAATTTATGACTTATTAAGGCATTAAATGTAGGTCTTTAAAACCACTGCTGACTGACAAGGAATATAGAAATACTGAAAGGATCGTAAGTGATTTTATAAGCAATACTGGCGTTGGACCTCGATTACATGCCAAGTTGTTGGAAAAATATGAAAACACTGATAACTGGGTACTTATTGTATTTTCATTTAATGTATTGCATAAATATGCAATTATATAAATGGTTTTTTTTTGTTTAAATATATTTTCAGATGAAAGAATGGTGGCTGCAAGCTGCGTATTTGGGATACCGTCTTCCTGTTATTGTAAATTCCAGTCCTGGTGTTATTGGACCAACAGTAATATTCAACAAGCCAGATGATATGTATGTATTTGCTGCACGTCTCATTGCTGGAGTGTGCAATTATAACGAGATGGTAAAGAGGTAGGTTCTATGGAATTTGATATTCTTTTTTATAACGTTTCCTTAATCGTACAAGCATGTACAATTGTTTCTAGTGAGAAGATACAACAGGAAATGGTTCGTGACGCTCCGCTTGATATGCAACCATACGGTATGATACTTGGGAGCCATAGACAGCCAAACGAATCTGTTGATAAACTGTTGCACACAGATGAGGCTACACACATAATCATTATGAGCAATAATCATGTAAGTAGAATTGTTCAGACGTTTTTTTAAGATAGTTTTGTTACATTCTACCTGCATTACAGCTCTTTAAACTTAACGTTGTTGACAAAACTAGCATTTTAAGTGAAGAAAAACTCGTGGCTGCTGTAAAAGATATTGCAGATCGCTCGCGTACAAAAGGAAAACCAGTAGGAATTTTAACCGGAAACGACAGAGACACTTGGGCAAAAGATCACAGCTTACTTTTAGGTTTATTTTATTTCCTTCTTTTGTTTTCGTTAATTATGTTATGTTATGTTTAAATCATATTGTTGATATAATTTCAGGAGTGGGTAACAATAGAGAAATAATTAAGGACATAGAAACATCGTTGTTTGTATTATGTCTGGACAAAGATATAACGAAAGATGCTTTTAAAGATAAAAATAATGCTTCGGTTAGGGCAGTTCAAAGTTTGACAGGTTACAACAGTTGCACAAATGCGGGCAACAGGTGGCACGATAAGACTGTCCAGGTATGAAAAATGTTTGGTATTTGTAACTACATAAAGTGAGTTAAAGAAGAAAAAACATATATAATATTGATTAAAATAAATAAAAACAATACGATTTACAGTTCATAGTATCTACAGATGGTTTCGTCGGCATGGAATACGAACACAGTCCGTGCGAGGGTGGCCCGATTGCTGTTCTTTATGATTATATACTAAAATACATGTAAATAAGTATAAATTGTCAATTAGACTGTACTGTGATATCTATGCGTACAAACTACTTTTCCGTTTACTTGCAGCGCGGGAAGAGAAAGCGCAAAAACTACAAACTCTAACGATTTCCCCAGACCGGAACTTTTGAAGTTCCAGACTGACAATGCTATCGAAGAGGCAATCGAGAAAGCTACCGATGCGGTAGACAAGTAAGCGTTTTAAGAATATATACATAAACAAAATTTCATTACAGAAATATAATACATGTGACGTTTCAGACTGTCAAGTGACATAGACATGGAATGTTTCATATTCGATAAATTTGGTACCAACGACATAAAAGCGATGAAATTGAGTCCGGATAGTTTTATACAGATCGCGATGCAAGCTACCTTCTACAATTTGCTGAAGAAACCGCCAGCTCATTACGAGAGTGCGGGGCTACGAAGATTCATAAACGCCAGAACCGAATGCATCAGATCCACCTCCACCGAGTCCGTTGAATTCGCGATGATGCTTCACAATGGCGATTGCAAGACGAAAGCTCAAAAAAAGGAAATGATGATCCGAGCTATAAACGCTCACAAAGAACTTGCTTCACAAGTGAGACTTCTACATAACGATTGATCGTGATTGTTTCGACGAAAGTCGTTTAAAATGCAAAACTTACGACACTTTTTGCACAGGCGGCGATGGGTCAGGGTGTCGACCGGCATTTGTTCGGCTTAAAAATGATAGCGCAGAGTGAAGGAATGGAACTTCCGGAATTGTACAAGGATGTCGGTTACACCAGGAGCACGTATTTCAATTTGACATCGAGTCAGGTATAAACTCGGAATCACGTTCTCTATAAAAGTTATATAAAAGAAATGTTACATACTTAAATAATAAATTAATCAACATGTTTACGATTCAAAGGTACCGTTTAAATCGGCATCTGTCCTCTGTTACGGACCGGTTGTTCCCGACGGTTACGGTTGCTGTTACAATCCACGACCGAAGGACATTATTTTCGCCTGTTCCTCGTTCAGATCGTGCAAGGAAACCAACACAAAAGACTTCGCTCGCGTGTTACAACAGATGTTGTGCGACATGCGAGATATCGGAAAAATTGAATGATATTACAATTGATATTACAATGATATCAATGCCAAGAAAAACATCAATATTTTTCACAGCAATAAAATTTAACGACAGTGCAATGATATTATTTTTGAATCATTTTTGCAATGATAAGCATATTGAGGAACAAGGTATATTTTTTACAAGTTTTTATTATGAAAAAACTGTATGTATATTATAGAAATTAAATAAAAATACGTGGTTGCGGCACTTGCATCGAAACTTCGTTTGTACGTATATTACAATTGCGTATAAGATAGTGTAAATAATACGTAGTACGTTTATTGCTTACTCGCGTGAATCTTGATGTGCATTCGATTACGAAGATAAGATCAGAATGTTACAATTCCGTGTGAGTTATGGAAGATTTTTCATTAGGGAATCCCCAGAAAAACGTCGGATATCCCTTTACCTCTCTTTCTCTGGCCACGAAAGCGGAGAAAGAAGAGATGCAATTTCCTATGAAGTAGTTTGCCCTTCCGAGAATCGCTAGATCTAAGTGAGGCGATGCCGGTGGGTCTTGACGGAACACAGGTATCTATATGTAAAAAACCGATAACAGTAAATAAAAGCGAGGAATATACACGTGCGCGAACATAAATGACGATATCGCGAACTTACCTTCATGCGTGCCAGAGCTTCTTGAAGTTTGTCCAGCATGTGATTATTGTCAGACGCCACAAATACGGATTTGATGTCATTGCCGTTGCGAATAACACGTTTCAGATGACGTATTATTAGTTCAAACGATGGCAAGCACATAGACGAGGTCGCTTTGCCACGTTCGTTACGGTAACCGAGGCACTGAGGCGCGGCGAAGAGATTGGACGTGAACGACACATGTTCACAGGCGCGTACCTAAGAAAAATACTAATTGGACACATTTTTCTCTCTTGAGAAGTGTAAGAGATATAACAGAAATACAAAAACCTGTACCCAATCGATTCCATTTCGCAGATGTATTCCAACAAACGCGCCTTTCGGTAATTTCTCCTTTATAAACGTTCTGGCTTTATCTGCCATGTCGTTGTTCCAAGTAAGGCACTTCTGCAGATGTTTGTTTTCAAGTTGCACCGGAAAACTGGCTGGCGCACCCGTGAAAGCCAGCATCGGCCAAGTCGCAGCTGGATAACGTTGCCGCCACTGTATCTTCATATCGGTGTGATGCACATCGTAATGAAGAGGACCGTAAAATTCCGATTTAACAAAATCTACATTATATGTATCCCAGAAGGGACCGAATGGATTTCCATGTTTCGCGTTGCACGATTGTTCCTTCTTGCTCCCGTCGCGAGGCGAGTAACAGAAGGCTGAGGGAAAAATCACGTGCATCACGAATTTGTCGAGTTTTCGAAGAATTCAATATCCAGGACTTACATACTCTTTCCTGAGGTGGCCATATCGTTGGCGCGATATCTCTCATAAAGTCTTCCATCAGCATCACTTTGTGACAGCTTTGTACTTGCGAGACATTAAAATAGGTATCAAAAGATACTTGTATCTGTCGAAGGTGCAAACTCAAATAATAAATAGTGTTACAAGTGTTTTGTAAAAATAAATTGTGTATAAATCTAGCTTACAGATCTTGGCTCTCCTGTACGAAATTCGACCCACGCCGGCAACAGCAGAGTGCGATTCAGAGCCTTGGCGAATCCTAAAGCTCCTAAGAAATGATCCGCTTGATTGCCAAAGCGTCCTGAAAAGATAAATTGTGAATGTTGAGTGTTATTACATTTACGGTAGACAAAGAGGCAATGTTAATTAAAATTCAAATCTCACCCATGCAAGGACAATAAGCGATGTAGCCGTTTCTGTCAATGTCGATATCTTGACAATACACGATGTGAAAGTTCATTAAAAATATTGTAAATATCAATACAGCTAACATCGTATCGAATTGTATTTAATGCTATGTGTGTTTCTCACAAATTTCTTCTGTAAAATTGAAATCCACGTGTGTTCACACTTGCTGCTATTTAATGTGCCAGACGTGCGCTGTCAACGCACGTCACGTTTGACACATTGCATCTTATGAAAAAACAAACATCACGTATGTGTAATGGTGAGATCTTTCTGTTTTGCGACGATAAAAATGTACATAGAGTTTCTGTTTAGTTTATCTGACACACGAAGCTGTTAAACTGTTTGAGAATTACACGAGAGTCATGGGACAGACATGTAGCCGCTAAATTGACTAACCAAGACTAGCCGCCGCGTCCATTTTATTTCCCTCTCCCCTCAGACGCTTCATTAGATCTCTTCGTTCAGTTATAAGTAAAAATGTACATACATAAATAAATCCACATATTCCTGAAGCAAAAATCTACTTTCAATATATCTACACAGAATACGCATAAATTGGTCAAAAACGTATAAACACACAAAATAAGGATGGGAAAAGATATGAAATAAGGGTATGAAATAATTAATCAATCTATAAAGTGTATTTTTTGATGCAGGATGCAATAGAAAAAATTATATTTTCTATTTTATACACCTCTGCATATATATTTAATGAAAAATAATCAAAACCTTAACTTTTGGAAGAACCACTTGTTTTTGCCATTTTTATACCTGCAAACAGAAATGAAATTGAACATTAATCACAAACAATAAATGTATGAATTTTACAATAATAATAAAAAATATTAGATCATAGACTTACCTTTCTTCAAATTTGACACGTGTCTGGAAGCGAACTTTCTTGCGCTTCATTGGATCTTTAAGATCTTTAGGAGCTACTTTATCTAATTGTAAGTCTACTGTGTATCTCGTTGGCATTAGATGATTGTAATTTAGAATCTAAAAAAAAGTTTGCAGAGAAATAATTTTTTTATTAAAAAAACTTGTGCGAACAAATACTGAAAGAATTTGCAGAGACTAAGAAAACTCACTTTAACAAAAGGTTTAATTTTAGATCGTTTATGCAGCTTCGCTTTTCCCATCCTCTTGTGAACCTTGCGAGGATACCGATCAATTCCAGCGACCATAGCATGTCCATATGGTTTTTCTGTAGTGCCATCATCGTAATTTCGCATCACTATTGCCTTCCTACCTGCGTACCGTCCACTAAGGACCAGCACAACTTTTCCTGTTTTCATAATCTTCACCATCTTGATGATATAATGCTAGAAAAAAAAGAAAACAATCTCAAAAATACTTGAAATTTCTCAGTATATTTAATTCGTAACATTTTTCTCTTAAGAAATGGATTTTAAAATAGCTTTGCCGTGTAAAAAAATGTAAACATATTTAAAATAACCTCTCATACACTAAATATAAAAAGACCAAGTGTTACTGAATTAAAAGAACAATACAACATACACATTAAACTATTGACACAACATCATAGAAAATAACGTGATCATATAAAGAAAAAATAAACAAATTTATTTATTCCTTTATATAAAAATAACGTGAGCTTAACAAGGTTATTTCTGACATGTCAGTGAATATTTCGAAAGATACGAACAGTAGCAATTATTAATGTGTGAACAAAAATTGCGTTATACAGGAATTATAAATATAACGCTGTTTTAACAAAAGCAACTTTCTAATTTCCAGATGTTTATGGATACATTTACATAAAGAAAAGCATGACATACCTCACCGCTTTTTAGTATATAGAAGTAAGAGAAATCTCTTCTTCTTCTTCTGTCCTACATGTGTAAATATCTACATTCTAAAAATTATGCAACCAATAACATTGATCTATTTCTCCAATCGAGCAATGTGATTGGTCTGAGTTCTAGTAACTTCTCAGATTGAAACCGGACTGATACACAAGCCTTTAGTTTCTCTTTTTCTTGCGTACAATTCAATTTTTTCTATTTATTTACAATCAGATAACGCAAAAATTTGTGTATTATATAATAATTTTCGTAAGAGTTATATCATATACACAAATCACTTAACTTTCCTTAAAGAAACTAATTTATTAATATAAATTATATTAGAATCCGAATAATTTATAAATTATATATAATGAATATCACATGGACACATCAATTAAAATATATCATATATACAAAATTAATTTTTTTGTAAATAAACACAAACTTAAATTTTGATAAACTAAGAATTAAAATTGGCACAAACGCTCTAATAGATTACATAGTAATATAATATACATACTTTATTATTAT
>QVNW01000864.1:0-70249 GCA_014825475.1 Pseudomyrmex flavicornis | reverse complement strand
GTGTCCCGGAGATTGTCGTGAAGATTTAAAGCGATCGTATCTCGAGAATCGGCAGAGGAGTATACGGACAAGACTACCAGCGCGCAATTACTTTTAACGAGGACCCCCTTCCGGCCGCAGAAAAATATGGCTCGGTAGCAAGAACTTTCCCAATTTTAATCCGTCATTCGAGACCGGCTATGCCGAGAAAAAAGCGGCAACTTGCGTCCGGTAACAAGTTGTTGTTCGGGGAAAGAGCAAATAAAGGGGCGCAATACCCCTTACCGTGGTTGCGGGCTACGAGGGAAAGTAGCGAGAATCGAGAGAACGAAGGGAAGGAAGGTCGAAGAAGGATCGAGAAGTGAGCCATAAATAAAGGAATTAGTTTTTAATGGACGTTAGTCACTATTAATTGTGGAAAGTTAACTCCTTCCTTTCCCAAGCTCGTCCTCTCCCTCTTTCTTCGTCTTCCTTTACCTCCTTCCTGTCTCTTCTTCTCGCGTTCCTCCGGGAGATCGCGCTTGTCCTTTGAGACTGACGAGACCGTAGTGGCAAAGGAACGGACGGAGCAGCAAAGGTACCAGGAGCCTGGAAGGGCTGAGAAAGCGCTAGGGAAACACGGCGCGCGGCCTTTATTTTACATTTCCACGAGCCATTCTTTCTTTGTGCGATAATTAAGTAAGCTGAAGCCAACCGCTGGCCAGGCCGTCCATTCATGTTCGCCCCGAGCTAGGTTGCCGGCCAAGAAAGGGTTTAAAAATTATCTTCCGTCAGTTTACCCTCACTTGTAAATTATTTTGCAACCGGTGGATGGTTCTTAAGATGGAGCCGGCTAAAATGAAATTCTTGCTATCCTCAGATTGCGTAACTTGACCTTATAAAATTCGTATCTCTTTTTCGTGATTTTTATCAATTTGTTCAATTAGAAAAAAAAATTATCAAGCCTCCAACTGTTTCAGAGAGCTCTTTCTTATTATTTTTTTTTTTTTCCCCAACTCGATGGAAAATCGTCGTGACTCTACGTACTCTCCGTCCTCAATACATGATTCTTCCGCATGCAACACGTCATGCGACTGGTCCCGAAACTTCGCGTAAGAGAAAACCGTGCACGTGCAGACGATCGCACACCTATGCAAGATATTACGTCTCGTAGACTAGAACACAGCGGAGTTATATTAGACAGGAGCGAAGAGCTCTGGTGGCAACTGCCGTCTTTCACTTCGCACTGAAACCCCGTGCGCCAAGAATCTTGCTAATTAGATATATAAGGAAGCTAATTGTAATAAGGTGGAGTCGGGTGTACACGAGAGAGCCTCTCATCCAGCCCATCCACCCCCTTCGCTCCTCTACTGCCACACATACACACAATCTTCCCGCGTACGCGCGTACTTTCTCTGACATTCGTACTCGTCCGCGGCGCTTTGAAACCGAAACTGCCGTTGAAGAGATCCCCGACGAATCGCGCTCAAAGTAAGCGCAATTAATTTGAATGACGGCACGGTTCGTGAGCACCGCGCATGAAATTTGGTTCGCGACGGAAAAACTGGAAAACGAAGTGAAACGTACGCTTCTCCGGATACAATGATTATACTACGCGCGTGCGCATGAGAGAGAGAAAGGTTCTAGTCGTTATACTTTGTGTTACCAATATCTCTTACAAAGAATTTAACGAATTGATGTTTAATCTACTTTATTGGCTCCCGAGTGTCAGAACGTCCCGAGCATCAGAACATTAAAATGAAAGACTGAAGTTTTATATATATATATATATATAATAAATAAATTTGATTTAACTCGCCATAAAAGAGAAGCACTATAATCCTGCTTATTATTAATGGATATCATTTACGGGCTCGTATTTGGGATTTCGGTCGCCTCTTTCCACGATCGCACACCGAAGACGTTCGAGGGTCGAGGACAGTAGAAGTTTACGACAGAAGAGTATCAGGAGAAGGGGTGGAAGGGAGGCGAAACGCGTTGTAGTTATAACGAAGAGGTGAGTAATTTAACCCTTCTTAGAGTCGTCTTGTCTTCGCCATACCCTTCACCGCCGACCTACCGTGTCGTCTTATCACCTCCCGCCTCGCGTTGTAATCTGCGACCCCATCGTTCAACGTTGGTTTATTTAGACTCGCCCGAGGTGATCGCTTGATTAAATACTTCTCCCAGGCGATTCCGCTTGTGTTGTATATCACGCGAGCAATAAAAAAAAATCCAAGATACGCGTTAAGTTCCTTTGTTAATACAATCGGTATGTGCCCGAATCGGAACTGTCCAATTTGTCACAAAAAAAAAACAAAAAAACGAGCCAGAATAGAAACCAGTAGCTTTTTTTTATCTTTCTGCTTCCGGACATTGGATATTTAAAGCCTCCAAGTTTCAGTCTCCGCTACAGTCGACGCCAAAGAAGCTCACCCCCCGATAGAGGAACAACAAATTTACTGCTCACCGTTTATACCGGCGAGTTTCTACCCGAAAGCTTATAATTTTGACGACCAAGATAAGCCGCTGCGAGCGGCACGACGGGGTACGGACTGGAAAGTCCCCGTGATTTCTGTTGCGCGTTTCGGTGCCATCCCAGTTGGAAACTCTGAAAGTCCTTGGGAAACATTGCGATTCACGGAAACTGCTGTATGGAAAATATGACGAGCGTCTTCGTCCGATATATATATATATATATATATATATATATATATATATATATATACTGGCTTAAGATTCATAGAAGAGATACGTGTTGCATAACAAAGAGTAACACTTCGCGCGAGTTGAAAAATTTCGCCGTAATATTCTCTAGTTTTAAAATTTTTCACTCGCAAAATTTAAACATGCACTTTGAATCTTCGAAATAGTTTCTAATTATCTATTTTTATCGATATATGAAAAATACAATATAAACTTACATATCTCGTACAAGATACTTTAAAAATTCAATGCTTCGTGTGCGCACATATTGATAATAATAGAAAAGACGTGATCTTTTGAACAATAGAGGAATATAATTTGTTGTCGCACTTTATCAGATACAACGGTGGATCCGCAGGCGGAATCGCAGTGCTATGTTGATCGCGAGCTAGTCTACGAGAATCAGGCCTCCCCCGGTCGGTCGACTGCAGATAACAAAAATACGAGGCAAGTTTTCGGAGCCCATAACCCCGCGGGCCCGTGCGGACATTAGCATAGTAATGAATATTATTACATTTCGGCTGCACACTCAGTTTAATTCCATCTTCCACAGTCGTAAAGATAATAAGCGAGTGGCTGCTGCTTCGCGCGCTGTATTCTCGCTAGCATGCGGGGGATGTTCTGCTGTGTCGAGGAGAGGATGGGGGCGAAAAGGCAGCGGGGATGACGGAGGTGATACAGGAGGATAGGGTGGTCCGGGAGGCGGGTGAGGAGGACTTCGAAGGAAGTGGCGGAAGGTAGATGCCGCGAGGGCGGCACGACTTTAAGAGGTTCGCAGGAGGAGTAAATATAAACTTGGGAAAGTGACAAAGATAATTCTAATAAAAGCGACGACGACTGCGACGACTACGAAGACGACGACTACGACGACGACGACGACGACGACGACGACGGAGAGCACTCCCGGTTTCTCCCCGCTTAATTCGTGACATATTCCGGCATTGCATTACTTTTGTCCCGCCTTCAACCCCTCGCGGCTTCGCGCCCGGTTTCCATGGACCTTTTGAATTGCCCTTTTATGTTTCCTACTCTTGGTTACGCGTCGACAATGTGTATACATTTGGAGACTTATAATTACGTCATGTGTCGAAAGTAAAGTTTCTCGCGAAGATTTATAAGAATATTATATGTAACAAAATTATATGTAATATAATTTTTTTGTGACGCGACACAAGGAAGATACTTATCCGTAAAAAACAATACATTGATATACTGACGCAAAACAGATTTGTTCTATGTATCTGTATCGTGTGTGTGCACGTTACGTATGTGTAGATCTTCTCATCCCACGCGTCGCTTGTTCCCCATCGTCGCGATAAACTTCGCGTGTCGATCATCGCTCGCTCAATTTGACTCTGATCTGACTTCACGATATCCTCCGACGCGACGGACAGTCATCATGTGTGCGCCGATACGCGCGGCGTCGCGTCGCGTCGCGGCATATTTTCCACGGCCGAGCCGACGGACGACCATGCAGTATGTATATTTCCATTCCGCCGTTACGAGGTGTGCAGGATGATTTTATATGCAAAGAGTAGTTTAGAGCTAATTGTTAATAATAGGATTGGTAAGGTGGGAATTCGCCCCGACGGCCGACCATCCCCAACATCCCGCCATCGCCGGTACCACCCCCGTGGTTCACCCCGCGCCTCCACCACCCGCTGACCATCTCTCCCTCTCTCCCTTCCTCTCTCTTCGCAACGCATCTCATTTAGCACCGGAGTCAGCGCGTTGCAGATCTGCTGTCCGTCCGTCCGTCTGTCTGTCTCTCTGTCCGTCCGTCCGTCCGTGCCGCCCGACTGTCCGTAGCTCTCTACGTATCTACCTACGTACGTATGTACGTACACGTACGTGCCCGCGCGCCATTTCCGTGCGGAATATAAACGCGTGTATGTATACGCGTCTACATACGTGGATATGTATAAATGCGCGGCCGGTACCGGCACGTACGGCACTACCTACCTACGTATTATTACGTATAAACGCGTAATTCTGAGTTATACGCCGGCCTTGTTAATGATAATTAAAACGCCTCGCTCTATACTTTTTGCCTTGGAATATTTTCTGAAATTCTCGCCGGATAACGGCGCCATCCGCGTGTCCGACCCCGCGACACCCCGGACAGCCCCACCGCCATCTCCGCCTCCACGTCTTCGTGGAAATTTTCCTCCGATGTCCAACTACGTCGGTGAGAATCGGGAATCCGTTTGTCAAAACACTTTTCGGAGTACTGTTGCTTCGTAATAGTAATCTTACTGATCGTAGAACGCGCAACTTGTAACAAGAAGGAGACGAACCACTACGTGGATACGGAGATAAAGCAAATGTAATTTAGAAAATTAATATTGGTTATAAAATGTGCGTTGTGACGCAAAACATTCTTCTACATCACTTTAAATGTACAGTCATCTTTTTGCAAATTTAAGTCCGCAAGATAGATCAGTCGGAGGGAAAAATGGAGACGGACCGAAGTTGTGCTCGCATGCTGATATCGCGGACGTCGCACACACACACACACACACACACACACACACACACACACACACACGTATGAAATTTAAATTCCGAAAGAGGACATACACTCGTAGACGTCCCTTTTTCTCTCGCTCGGCATCGAAGCCGCGGGAATAAAATCCAAAACCCTTTTATGCGACGAAATTGAGAGAAAGAGACGGAAAAGAAAGAGAGATCGGCCACGTATACTTGCACATACATAAAACATACTTCTATATAAAATCACGGATCCACGACAGCGGTGGAAGCCTAGCCACCTACTCACTCGCTGCTCGCGATATTATCCTATAAAATCTTGAGTTTTGTTCGAGTTTTATCGCGATCGTGAATGTAAAAGCAACAGGGAGATGTACGCGCGGACAAAGATCCTCTTTTTTTTTTCGCAAAAAGAACGTTCTAAGATACTTGTGAAAACTGTCGAGAAGATTTCTTTGCCGTAATCAGAATATTCGTCAGTATCTCTTTTTACTCTTTTTATCTTCATGGGCTTTATTACATATAATTAATTCCGGTCGCAGGCGCAGTGAATCCAGTTGATACCTCGATAGTTCGCAAGTCGTTTCGTCGATCGCGGGCTTTCGCGCGAGTTTAGAAGCGGGGAGAGAATGTAAAGGGGAGGGTTATACGGGTGTTTAGATCTATCCGCGGAGGGTGCTACCAGTCGGAATACATCGTACAAAATATGGCGGCCGATGCGCGATTCTCTACGGGGCAACTTTACAACCCGGCCACCTCCTCCACGCCCCCTCCATCTCTCGCTTTGGTCCCGCAACTCATCGGCATGAATATTCATTATTCGATGATATTTCTCGAGCACCCTCTACGCGCAAGGAGACTTCCTCATTCGCATAGGATCGTTAATTCGTAACAACGATCGGCAGACCTTACGTCCGATGCGCACGAGATACATTGGAGTGGTCCTCGTATCCGTATCGCGTTACGATAAAGGAAGATATAAAAGAATAACTTTACGTATGTTGTTTATTACTTCCAATATTAAACTTTAAATGAAAGAATTATTAGTAATGTGTGAGAAGATCAATATTCAATTTTAATTAGATGATATATAAATAAAACGGATAATATCTGACACATAATACGCGTTAAAATTTATTAATTAACATTTCGTAATTATTAATTATATAACTTATGAGCCTTCGCCAAGTAACTTACACAAAAAAAAACAAACCGAAAAAAATCACGTTTGAAGTGCGCGAGTAAATTAACGAAACAATGAAATCAAATGTCAGTTTACTCATAATTTGTACGATCGCACAAGCGGTGGTGGCAATGTGGTGGTACGGTAGAGGTGGTGCCGGTAGTGGAAACGGTTGTTGAGGTTAATACGTAGCGTAAGAAGGGTAGCGTTAATGCGCGTCCTTTCTGAAATATTCAAGCTCGGAGTCCGTCCGCCACGTGGAGAGAATCTGCGGCTCCGTAGATATTCGGCGATGGCCCCGAATGCGTTACGATTTATAATACATGCGCGGATGTAGGTATACGCAAGTGCGAGGAGTCAGAGGCAGATAGGGTTAGCGGATTAATGAAAGCCAATCCACGTGGTTCGGGCAAATGTCGGACCCTACGCGAACCCTCCTTCCCCTCTGCTAACGTCACCGCGTCATAAACAAGCCTCGGAGAGTCGGATAACGAACAAACCCTTCGCTTATATCGAGGGTGCGCCACGGTTCGTCTTCGAGACGATCTTCTCGTCCGAATCACGATAAGTCGAGCACGGACGTCGGAATCTCAAAACGCAAACCTCGTCAGTATCGCGATAATGAGCTTTGGGGAATTAGGTGAGTTTACACACACATACATACACACACACAATTGTTGAAAATTTTGTAATCCCTATTATATATATATTACCTTACAAATTATTTCGAAGATTAAGTGTAACACTGACTTAACGACAAAAACGCATATTCTGCATTTATTTACGATAGATATTAATTAAATGCATAATCTAGGAAAATGTGTTGTGATCTTGCTTTGCGCATAACGAACAACTTTCCTGATTAAAAGAACGGGCTCTTGCAACGCGAAGCGACCGATAAAGATTGCCGAAGAAGTTTCCGCCGAGACTGCGTTCAGGGACGGGGTTCCTTAATCTCGCTGCGTGAAGGACAATAATTGATACGAATGGCCGCGAGACGGTAGGAAACGCCGCGAACCCTTTAAACGTGTTCTCTGGCCTATAAATTAATAAAGTATCCTAAACTTTATTATGACTTTAATGAAAATAATTATTAAATATTATGCGCCGTAATGTCAACGCGACCCCGGCGTGAGCAGCTCGTCGCGGTGGCGACGTAGAAACACACCGGCAACCACCGTCGGCAGGGGGTTCGGAGGAAACGCGAAGAAGAAAGGGGTGGGCCCGGACCAGGCGACCGCGAGGGTGGTTTGTCCGCGGAATTAAAATACGACCCGGCCGTACGTTCTCATTCCGCGACAACCGTGACAATGAGACTGACGAAACGGCCTTATACCTGCGTCAACGTTCCCGAGTTACCTTTCTCTTTCTCTCTCTCGCTCTCTCTCTCTTTCTCCCTTTCTCTCTCTACTTTTCGCGTCTCTCGGTTACAAAATCGTCTCTTGTTACAGTATCGCCGACGTAACGTCGACAGCCTACACGAACCGACGCTGTACTAACAAAACGTTATGCGTCGCCTACATGCTAGACGAAGTTGCGGTAGCAAGCTTTGTAGAACGCTGCTCTTGATATATGGCAGTTTCTTCTCGCACTCCCTAATCAAATCTCTTTCATTTTACACAAAACTTTGAAATATTTTGAATTTCAGAAAAGAAATCAAGAGTAATTAAATGCAAGCGATAAAAAATTAAACTCACTGTCTACTGTTACGCAACAAATATCGAGTAAGAATTTGTTTCTGTCTCACGATTCCTTTTCATGTCGCACGCCCCCGAGAGAAAGAGAGAAAATTCGTCAGATTTTTATTTCTACCATTGCCATCTGGAATTTACTCGTTCGCGTGAAACTTTTGCGGTAAGCTTAATGAAACGTTTCAAGAAACTTCCCTTTTAAGTGAAGCCTACGCGAGACTCGTCCGCTCGCGCGGAAAGGTAAATACGGTGGCATTTACGACGCGGCGTTAGCGCGGAGTTACCGGAACGATAACCGCCGTATCTAACCCCCGTCGCGCTAACCGAGTACGCAACCACCCCGGTTGAGGATTCTTCCGGAGACGTAACTTCCCAATTGCCCGTGGAGACGCCGAAGCGACAACGACGATACCGGGAGAGGTGACGGTGTGTGTCCTTGAGGTCGACACAACGCGAGACTCACCGCGGGGATAATTAAAAAATTAACTTTGTACTTAGGTGCGCGAGAGGGCAGTTAACGAAAAGTTGAAGTGAAAATTCGTGTTTTTGAGGTAACACGCGCAAAAGCTGCGTTATTACCCCGTGGCGCGCACCGCGGCGACCGCCGGCAAAAGCACAAAGCTGATGAGTCGGGGAAAGGTCTAAATGCCTTCGTACACTCCTGCCGAGGATAAAGGCGACGGGGGAGAGAAGGATAGGAGGGCGACGAAAGGACGTGTGTATGTCGGGTCTGGTACCTGGGGTACCAGTAACTCGCATTCGTACTTGTTTCGCGGCGCGCGCTCGCTTGTGTAATAGCGCTCGCACAACAACGCGCACATCGTATCCAGAGACAGAACGTTTCGGCGCGAGCGGGCGGAATATTATCGTTAGTTTCGAAAATGCAAGAGTCGGCAGCGTAACGACTCGTTTGCCGTAAATATGGCGCGGAATGTACACGAATTACGGTGGTGAACGAGGCGCTGCTCCCCGCTCTTTCCGAAGACCGTCGTGTACAAGCAGGAACGTTTATGTCTTCACCCACAAAGTTGCACCAATAACTCTTCAATAACAATGCGCGGGTTCAACAATTTTTAATATTCCAAAATGATAGAAACAGGATTTCAACGTGAGTCTTAATATTTTTACAATAAAAAGTCTCGCGCGTTAACGTTCTTGTCCATACAAAGACTTGCATTTTTAAACTCAGACGATGCCTAAATCGTATGACTGACTGCGTGTTTGATAGAAGTGCTGAATGCACGCGTTCTAACACTCGGAAAAAGCAGAAAAAATCCTCGGGCAAATGTAATGAAAATTGCAGAGCGCTCTAACTCCGAGATACTCCGATACGTATATATACAAGCTCGAGACACCCCTCAATTCCAACTTTCGAAACGAGCCTTCGCCAACGCGCCGAGCGGCATCGCGCGCCACCGTCTTTGTTAGTTTTATCGTTGTTTCCGTAATGGGATCCATTTGGATTCTAATACGACGCCGTGGCGTCGACGAGAAACGGCAACGAGAGAGCGTCGTATCGACGCTCTCCGCTGCTCTCGTTGTCTCTTTCTATATAAATTTCCATTTCTCGCCGTGAAGCACCGATCGATCAGATAACAAATGCTCTGTTCCTCTCATCGGAACGCGGATAAAATTCGCGAGTAATTCGAATATCAAATTCGTGGTATAAATTTTTACTATTGTAGAAAACACATCTGCTTGTAATCGTCAGTGTTTATGCAAAACTTACGTGCGAGCTGAGAACTTCTTAATGGTTGTGCGAAAGCGCAAAGTGATACGTGGCGAACAAAGCTTTAAGGTCTTTTGAAAATAGATGAGACTTATACAACGGGGGCGCGGCTGCAAAAGAGAGAATCGCGATGAACGCGCGCGCTGTGTTTACCGTTTAACGTTTCAACGTCGGACTGCCAACGTCGTCGAGAGGATCCGGGATGTTCCTCGCGGTTACATAAGCCGGCGTCCTTCAGCGGAATTGAAAGCGCCGCGCACAGTACGATACACGACACATTACCGCCAAATGCACTTCACCTTTATGAACGCGCGCCCTCGCGAGGCGAGGGGCCTCACTTTGTTGCTACGTTCCGCAAAAGAATGGCGCAATGGCGCAAATGCGGACGCGCGGCTCCGGCGCGCTTCTATGTTCCAGGTGATTATGACGTAAATTATGAAAGAAGATCCTTGAAAGTTAACGCTTCGGGCCGCGAGCACTACGCGCGAGAGTACGAATCCTCGTGAATTCCAGTAATTAAGTGAGCACCGACGACTAAATGACGTTATTATGCGCGGGCCGCAGAGAGAGGAAGGATGTGCGAATGTTGCGCATTGCGCGCAAATTAGTACGTGCCATCTGAGCGATATTCGCACATTTGATGAATATAATACACGTCTTTAATATTAAGTCAGAGATGAATTTTGTGAACGCCAATCTTTCTATTATCTTTCTTGTGATATAAAATTACGTATAAATAATATATCGAACATGGTAATGCAAAAATAATCACGTATATACACGACAAAATATTTTCTACATTTACTTTTTCTCTGTAGAAAAACAAAAAATAGTTCTTATTTGTTACATCGCGCAGACAAGCAGTGATAAGGATGAGAATCCTTGCCATCGCGGTTCTTCGGCGTAAATCTTGAGTTACTGGTTGAAGTGTAGAAGATGCCGTGATACGGGGGCAGGTGTCGCGGTAAACTCAGTTAATTAGACAAGAGGCAACCATCACCACCCCTCGGAACCCGCGAGGCTTGTTAATAACGCGTAATTACCGTTATACATGGCGATACACTCTTCCAGGCCCACGTTGCAGACCCCATTAGATAAGACGACACCTTATTATACGCAAACTAACGTCAGTATATCGCGCGGCCACAAAACTTCTCGAGCTCGGGCGTATCTGTCGGGCTCGCCTTACCTCATTGAACGATAATCGTACTTTGCGAGTGAAACGACAATGTCAAATTGATTTTCGCGACTTTAGCGGTGCGTCGGTACGTATTGTTTGCAAATTATCCAATCAGTTACGTTCGCAGGCAAAGTTCAAAAATCGCGAGAAGAAAATAAGAAATAAAACAACATATTTTTATATAATCGTAATCGTTGTACACTCGATACACTGTCTAACGAACGTCACATGTGCGCGCGACCTTTCTGCTCCGTAGCAGCGACTCGTTACCGTTCAAGAAATACCGATAAATCAAACAGTATTCTGATCAGGCAAGTTGAGAAAGGAGCAAGAGAGACGGGCGACAACGGAGCGACGTTACAAGTGTCCCCCGAGTATGGCAAAACCCTTGACGGAGGGTGTGGAACGTGTTCCCGTTGTCGACCAGCTCTCCCCGACTCATTACAGTGCTCTTGCAGCGAGCAGGCGGCAGCCACAGAGAGAACGTTTCACGTATATGCAGATATGTATTTCAAAACATCGATATCAACCGACGCGTGTATTGCGTTACTTTCGATTCACAATGGAGTATGACTACCCCCCGTCGATACCGCGAGAGAGGGTCGCAATGAATCATTTCGAGCAATCAATAACCCGCCACCTTCATCTTTGGCAATACGTGAGAGACTCTCTCGCTCTTACAAAACGAAATTCTCAATAAATGCAATTTCTTGATAAAATATAGAAGCAAACGAGCTAAAGTTTAAAAGATAAATTTTTACAATGTTTTTTTTTTGTCTATATATTGTCTATAAAATATTTCTGAAGAAAAAAAAAAGATATTTCACACTAGAGACGTAAAAACATATCGAGCTATTTATTGTGTCAAATATTACTTGAAAATAAAAAATTGTTATTACACTTGTCTCGTATTCTATATATGTGTAGCAAACTTTTGTCGGCATTCAACGAACACACCAACGACCATCATTCCCAGAGCGCGTCCCCCTGAAATTTCATTTCGCTACTTCGGAGTCGCGAGACCGCAGGCGTCCCACCCCGTTTCTCGATGCCTCGCATCAAACATATTCAAATACGCAATAACGCATTATGATTTATTTACCGATACTTTATACGGGTTCGCGGGAGAGAGTGTGCCGCGCCGTGCTTCATGGCTCGTATGAATATTAACGAGCGTGTGCGCCATCGCGCGCATCCCCTATCGCCGAGAGCGGCGCCCCGCGTCCTTCTTGCACGGAGTACGTACGTGCGCCCGTGCGTGTATGCAAATATATATTGAGCTAAGTGTATTGCAACCCGCGGAAATCCAGCGCCGTGAATCTTCCCTCTCCCTTTCTCTGATCTCCTTTCTGTCTCTCTCTCTCTCTTTCTCTCTCACGGCAGATCCGCGCACCTACAGACCGCAACCTCGTGTACGGAGGCACAGCCAATATTCGAAGTATCTAATATGCTTTTGTAGTCTCTGTCTGTGCTGCACCGGTGCGCGCAGACTGGCTCGTTGTTCTCCGAGTGTATTGCCAATATGAATATCAACGTGATGCTATCGTTGCGTAGGATTATCCCGGAAAATCATGGAAATCAGCGGAGAATATATTTTTCCGATAAATAGATGACTTTCGATTAACGAGAATTAATTATCACGTAAATTAAAAAAAAAAAATTCTTTTAAATCTATTTCACGAATTTTCCCAATATTCTTATCCTCCTATTGATATCGTTAATACCGATTTATGAATAATATTTTCAAGTATTAAACTTCGTCGAGCTTAGGAAGAGCTATAGGATTTGCATAAACTTTATTTCGCGATCGCGCGTCGGAAAACAGTCACAACTACTATCGTTAAAGGGGCCAAGTGGAGCGGCACAAGCGTAGGAACGACGCTTAAACAGTAAGCAGATAATGCGCTTCCGTATAGATATCGAGTGTGCCGCAGTCCACAGAGGTCTTCGACGACAACGACTCTACGTGGAATAGCCGTCCCCGGGATCGATGCGACCCCCGTGCGAGCGAGATCACGGCGGCAGCGCGCCGGTCGGGGGGCTAATCAAGCTAGTGCAGCTTCTAATACGCTGGAAGGCATTTAATCTCGACAACTTGCTAACGACCTGACCAACACACTATACATTCCCGATAAGCGACAACCCCCAGCAAGACAAGAAACATTCCCCGATACCCTGCAGACGGCTCGATACTTACCCAACCCCTTTCCGTTCACTCTGCCCCGCCATGACTTCCTCTTGCTCTAACTCTCACACCATCCAATGGAATCGTCCAAGGTGACAGCTCGTTCTCCGTCCTTCGTTACGCTTAGTAATCGCGGGAGATCGTACAGGCACGTAGACACGTAGAAGAAACCTACTGTGTTTCGCGTAACGGATACTCAGGTGAATATCGAAGAAGAGGTCGAAGACATCGAACAGCGGTCGAAAAGAGAGACAGAGAGAGAGAGCGAGAGAGAGAGAGAGAGAGAGAGAGAGAAAATGAGACCAAAGGGGGATGCTCACGTTCGGCGCCCTCGTTGCCAGTTGAACTGTATCTCCATGGCGTTACTTGTCCCATAAACAGGGAGCACTATTCTCCAGTCGATGGTCTTCGGATACGGTGGCGCCCGTAGCCGTGGCTATATCTATGCGGGTATAGTTTTGCGAACTAGCGTCGTGCCGCGCCAACCCAATTCAATTTAAACTTCGGCGGTGAGAGGGTGTAAGGCGAAGAGCGAGAGAATGCGGGGAGCCGAGAGGTGTGAGAGCTAAACGCGCGCGCACGCGCCGCCGCCACTAAATCGCTCGAAATTAACGCGAGTTATTAGTTGACGGCGATAATTAGGAGGCAATTGCACGGAAAAGCGACGGCAACCCGCGCGCGCGTAAAGATGAATTCCGATGTCCGTCCCCGTCGTTCGATTTCTGCTTAGAAACTAAACGAAAACAGTTTGAACACGAAGAGTTTGAAAATCGTAAAGGACGCGCCAATGAAATATCCGAAACGTTTAAACAAAAAATAGAACAGCTTAAGGTCCAGCGTCATTGGCAGAATACAGCGGCTGTTCTGCGGGAGATTTTTTTATTCGGTTCTTACCCCAAGTAAAGCAAAGTTGTTGCTCCTCGAGTAATCCTTCTCGGAGTAGACCACTCTTCTTTATGGCAAAGAACTTCCGAAGAACTTTATTTCTATCAAACGGAGCACCGGCCGTTTTATTCGTTTACTGATCCCAACAACTTAAAAACAGTCGTTCTTCAATTCATTCTCTCCAAAGCTTTATAGAAATTTTGAAATAAATACAATGCAAAAACCGATGCAATACCTTTCTCCTAACGATGACGCGCCGATTTCGTTACTCAAAAAAAAGAAAAACAAAATAAAAAACAAAAATGACAATAACCGCGTGTTTAACATTATAATCGAAGTGTGAAGAATTAACATGACAAAATTTATATTCACAAGACGGCGAAGAGAGAGAGAGAGAGAGAGAGATGTTCTCTGTAAAGGAGGTGGCAAAGCACACAGAGAAGCTCCTCGCCATTGCTTTTTCTCGCCGCGCGATTCTTCACGCACGATGGATATGCATAGCCAGGCTATTATTGCCTAAATGAGTAAAGCAGCTAAAACCACGTCGATATAATGTAACGCGCGCAAGAAGGCACCCTCCAGACGGTTGCTTAGCAACGTATACGAGCCTTCGTACATGATATCAGTAGGACGAGAAAAGCCTTCTCCGTACGAATAAAACTGCGAACGATTCGATGTCGAACAATAACGATGCATCAAGTGAATATTACAAGTAACTTCGATCTTATTCTTTTGAAAAAAAAAAAAAAAAAAACAAGTTATATTTTTTCACATCTCACGCGTTTGTGATATTTGTAAACACAATCGCGCAACAAGATTTTAAGAATTTTAGTGTAAGAAAGCGATCGATATTGGTTATTTCCTTTCAACTATAGCATTGTTTAAAAATATTATTTCGAATATTTGTTGAAGCTGTTTGTGTGTGTTTCGTAGTTTCTACATTGTACTTTTTATATTTGAAATAAAGAAAACTTACCTTTCGAATGTAACTCCTGATGTCACACATGCAGTGCGTGCTCGAAGTTCGAGAGAAAAAAGAAAACAAAGTTACGTTTGTGCGACTGGGGAAAACACGTGTCTCCGTCATTGTGAGACGATTCAAGAGCGAAGAGGTAGTAAACAAGCGATATAGCCAACCTCGCTATCCAATATTGAGATTGCTGTCTTTCGGAATATGCTAATACGATAATACATACAAATGTTCCCATAAACTATAGAATTTTCATAAAGAACATGCAAATGTTCGGGATATCGAGTGCCTACCGCGTTTCAACCGGAGGGTCGTTCGCCCGCGAAAGAGATTGATACTTCGCATTGCTGAACCATCGCCAGTCTTGATTCGCGGAGCGAATATAAAAAAAGATGAGCGAAAACGCGCCCGTTTCGAATCCTCCTCGGAAAAAGTATTGAGAATATCAATTTTACAAAACAAAACAAACTACGTAAACTACGCGCCATAAAATTAACAAGTACAACGCAAAATGTTAGACGATTTCTATCTGCGAGAGAGATTGATTCGTGTATTATTTCTTGTTACATAATTTTATGTCGCATCATAAAAGTAAGTAGGTAAATTTAACTGCCACGCGATAAATAACTTGAACCTCTTACGCGATACAAAAGATAAAACGAGCGGCATCGTAAATAACTTCTTGACGCAAAAAAATAAACGTTAAATCGATACAACTTCGTTTATGTAAAATAAATGAAGGAAATTTTTTATACGCTTCATACATGTGGGAAATGAATAACAGCGAATCAGTACGAGCACGGAATATCGATAGTCTCCGGAGACGTTTGGACCTTATTAAGGAAACGAATGACCTAGTCAGAGCGCGGGAAAAAGTTCCATCTCCGATATAGTATAAAGCGAAAAAAATCCTTCCGTAATAGAATTACTCGGCTCGGAACGGTCGTAAACGTATTCCCAGGGCCGATAGCCATTTTTCTCGGTCAAGGGGCGAATTGGCTAAACCGCACGCGTTTACCCGAAGACAGATAGTAGAAAACAACAACGTTTCTCCCAACTACCCCGATCCTCCGCTTCGTATCCGGTCCGTTCCGTTCTTTTTCCAGCCGTTGATCGCGAGTGGACTGATATAAATAATTTTTCCTCCCCTTTCCCCGTGTGTATATGCGGATTCAACGATATTAATAACTCTCAATTATTCATAATCGTGTTTTTAACAGGGAAATCCATTGTTAAAAGTTTCCAATGTTACGTGTATGAACGCGAATATCTGTTCGTGAGGTAAGCAACACACAAACACACACACACACACACACACGGTCGTAAAATAAAAGACAAGTATTGTATATCTACGAAATATATACACGAAAAGACGACCGTTTATCCGTTTTCTTTCCGACTGCCAGCCGCTCTTCCCGCGCCACGGATCCCATGAAAATCGTTCAAGCGCGATTTCAATATTCGTTCTGTCGGCAATATCTGTCGCCCGTTCGCACGACAAAAGAGATGTCCGTCCACCCCGAAACTCCATACGCTAGGTACGAGCGAAGACGATATATCCTCGAAGATTGTTTTCTCTCGTCAGGTAGCCACATACGTCACGCGAAATCCCCGGAGGAGGCCTAGACGGGTACGAGGAATATACCGGATATAGATCACAACTCGCGAAGCGCCGGGTGAAGTCCCACGGCGAAACGCGGCGAATCAACTTCCGTCATTGCTCGCCATCCCGAACCTAATGCCCGGCATTTCTCTTTGGCCTCCCGAACTCCCGCAGCCCGGCTTTACGCGGATGTGAACAAAACGCGAACAAGCATATTATTTATTATATAGTTCTAAAAAGTCGCTCTCTCCCCGTACTATATATTCACAAAAATATAATGTTTCTCGAATAAGATCGTATCTCCAAAGTAAACTTTATTTCTCGAAAAAAATAGTTTGATTCATTATGTATTTTAGCGAGAAATAAGTTTTTTTTTTTATCAGCAAAGAGTAGATATATCTTTACAAAACTGCGAAGAAGAATTATCGGACACTTTCAGTTTAAAGTTAAACTAGGCCATTCTTCGGCAATTCGCGCGCGTTGAATGAAGGTCTAATGTGTAATTGAACGCAGGTTCTGAATTTAATCGAGAATAAATCGAATCACGGCAAATTGACCTTAATCGCGTCTCTTTAAAGCCTACATTCGCACTTCGTCATATCCTCTCTCTCTCTCTCTCTCTCTCTCTTCTTCTCTTTCTCTCTCACGGCTAGAGGTGTTACGCAGCGAACGCCGGTGGAATTGAAGTGCCGCTTTCCGGGGCAAATGGTACGTAGGATAATTTATCGGGGTATCGGGAAACGACAGAGAGCGGATCCATATTCCAATTAAAGCTCATCCTCCCGGAACGTTGCGCTGGATATTACTTCTCCGACTGCCACCGCCACCACTATTCGCCCCTTGCGTCGCCTCCTCCATATCATCCCTTCTCCTCATTTCTCTCTCTCTCTCTCTGTCCCTCCTTTGCGACTTTCCCCTTTCCGTCCTCGTCTCTCGATTTTTCGCTCTTTCTCCGTCGCTCTTAATTTCCCACTCATTCCTCTTCGCTCCGCAATTATCTCTCCGTCTCTCCGCGATTTTCCCGTCTCTCTTCTTCTAATTCGCTTCCTGTCGCCGTCTCCCTTCAGCGAGAACACTCCCGTTCCTTCGCCTACACACACCGCCACCCCCGTGCACTCTCGTTACTCTCTTTTTTTGCGCGTTTTGCTTTCCAGTCCATTTCGCGTTGTAAACTCGAACTTTATGGCTGCGAGAGGTGGATGCGCCGGGAGTTCATATACGCGGTCGCGCATCGCGTGTTTTCAGACGCTGCATGGGAGCTTCGAGGACACTAAAGAGCGATTATTGATGTCAACCAGAGCCGATCGATTCGTGTAGTAAATTCTATATATCCCGTTATATTTGCATGATTTTAACAACTCCGTTTAATTTGTCTGATAACAATCACCTGTTGATTTTACGATATTGAATCTTCGAGGTACAACAGCAACATTTGATCGAGAGCTCGCGATTTAAAAATTTCTGTTGTAAAATTTTTTTTTTACAGTAACAAATAGAAAAAATTTTCAAATAATAATATACTTTTACTTACACATGAGCTTCTTCAATAATATATAGTACATATATAGACATAACAATGCACATTTCTGTACATTATATATAAGAAAGAACGAAATAATGTAGTCTCAGTAATGAACTCCAAAAAATAATAACGTCGAACGCGTATTCTCATACTCTGCGGCACAAAAACGAGTTTTCCTCTCGAGAAGAGACCAGGTTCGCGCGTCTTGCCGTAGAGTTTCTCGCTAATGGCGTCGTTATTTTAAAATACCGCGATCGTTTCCCTGCGGTACCCGAACAAGAATATGTCGCGGCGAATCGAACTTAATCTACGCGGAGAGCGTTTTGCCCTCCTTTCGAGAAGATCCCGTCTGTCCTGTCGCTTTTTCCCGCTCGTGTGATCCTTCCCGAGGCGATCCCTCGTATCTAAATCATGTAAGGATTACAACGACGGCTGAGATAAAGGGGAGGAAAGGCAAAGGGAGTCGGGTGTGGGCGATCCACGCGCGGCCAACTCGCATTTTGGAAACATTTAAATTCTTATACGCGAATAAATAGCAAGAATTTCACGCGCAATAAAATATAGATTTCCTGGGGCTCCCCGGCGGTGGCGGCGGCAACAGCGACGCTGGCGGTTCTTCCTCTCTCCTCCTCCCTTCGAGGGTGGAAGGATGCGGTCATAAAATCATTGATATGAAAATATAGTCCTTTCATCCGCGCACCGCCCCGCGTCTCCTCACGTGCCCTCTTCCTCCACGGCGACGGAACCGTCCAGCCGAGCGAGTCGGAGCATCGTCGCCTGGAGGGTGCGACGGAAGGCGAAAGAGAAAGAGGTTGAAAGGTCGAGCCGAGTTAAAAAGGGAGAAGGGATGGAATACCTTTTGTTTCGGCGGACAGCCCCGATCCTAAATCGCCGTTTCACCCCATACCCATTTTCTTTCTCCCTTTCCAACCGGGCCCATCAAATGCCTCTTTTCTGAGGCTCTCACACAAACCACAAGTCTCAAATAACATTAATGTTGAAAAAATTTTTAAGTGCACTATTCTTTCAAGTACTAAAAGATGTTTGTCTGTTGAATTATTTTTGAAACTATCTGGTTCATCAAAGATGAAGAAATCATTTCTCTCCTTTCTTTTCCAGAAAGAAAAATTAGCATTTAGTCTGTTATTCTTAGAAAAGTGCGTTTAAATAGTTTTCTAGAAGCGATCTTACAATCTACTTGGAAAATGTTAGATTTCATCAAGAAGGGAGAAATCGGGATGCCGTTTTCTCTGTCGCGCGTGAGCACGCCGTCGCCGACGTCTAATCCAATAATTTAATTTCAGGATCCCGGCTAAAGGGGATTTGAAGTATTAGCCGACAGAATTTGTGTATCTTTGATTAGTATTCTGTTCGGGACAGCGCTCGGCCTCGCCCGATCGCGGTTACATGCGAATCCTAAATCAACTGCGCCGTGCTGGATGTCTTCGGCTACTGGCCGCGGCCGAAACAACCGGGGGATCAGAATCGCGCGAGACCGGGATTTCAATCCGCGCTATATCCCGAGAAGAAACATCGCGCGCCGAGGGCTTCAGGAGAGATGGCAGCCATTGGTCGGACGATGGATTTTGCGTTTCAGCCAAGGGCCATTTCGCGCAGCTAATTGGGTATCAACGGCTGCCGCGATGGAAAATGTGGTTCGTTGTTTATGAACGTCGTTTATGAGAGGAATCTTCGCAAAACAGTATTTAGATTAATCTGCATTGTGTGTGTACGACGCTTTCCTCCATTGTATACGTATTATTACAAATGAATCAAAGAATATTCTTGAGAATTATATCTTTCATATTTTCAGACACAAACAAATTTTGTGATTACATGTTTTACGTGTACTTCCTCGATTTACATTATTACCGAATTATCGAACGAAATACTTTGATTGCGTAAGAATTTCGTTGTGAAATCTATATATTCTCAATCTTGCGTCATGTCAAACGCTTCGTACCAGATCGAATTAAGAGAGATCCGCGCGGTTTCTCCGTCAGTATCTCACGGTTCGCCCACCCGTGCTACCGGCTGGCGGGAATTATATCGGTGAGTCGGGTTCCTTGTATAAATCATACATATTCAGGCGCCGACAACATTTCCTCGAGTAGCTACCAGTGATCCGTCTAATTTATAGTTTAACTTATCTAAATGCGCGCAGCGCCTGGCGCGGGCTAAAGGGAGGTCGGGTGACTGGATGGCGGTGGTCGGATGGCTCGGCTGCCGTTGGTGCGCCTCAACGAACCGACGACGACAGAACGTTCAACCCTTCGGCTGTTTAGCATTCCATCTTCGATTGCCGACAACTCGCTGCTGCGGTTCCCATGGGGAGACGCTGTGGGAATTCCGCATGACCCGCAATTTTTGACGAGCAACGCGCGAAAATAAAGCCGCGCGATGCGGAACTGTGACGAATTAGCGACAACAATATACATCGAGTACATTAGAAACATTTAACTTAGATAAGAAAAAATACGCGTGTTAGAGCGTGCAGAAATTGCGACAGAATAAAATAAATGTTTACATCGTCAAAGTGGAAAAAGATTTGCATTAAAATGGAAATAATATTATCAATGTTTTCCCATATATAGTTAGAGGAATATTAAGTGGCCTCATAAATCTGTTCTTCGCGCGTCGAGACGTAGCGCTCACGTGAGAGATATCCCTTATTCGATGTACTTCGTCAGGTAGCACTCTATATATCTTCGCGCTCGCATCTTCGACGAGGTGAGGCTAGAGACGACGCCGCGCGCGGATATATACGTAAAACCGGTGGCCTGTTTTACAAGGAACGGGAATGACGAATCGTTCCGTGCGCTTCGTGGGGATCGGGCCGCGCTTCATCCCTTGATATATCGACGCAAAGCGGCGAGCGATTCCCACGAAGGATACCGCGAGCCAATCTTTCGGAAACCAGCCCCAAATCCAAAGGAGCGTGATATTTATAGGTCGGATTTAAAGTATAAAGTCGTGGGTGAGATGCGCGGAGGGGCTCGCAAAGAGAAAGAGAGAGAGAGGATGCGGGTTTGTTCCTATTTTCTAAGAGACCGTCGCGTTCTTGAATTCCAATCGTGTACGAAAGATGAACGTAAATCGTAATACACAAGAGTTCATTGCGAAGACATTTCCCGATGCAAATGACACGGAAATAATTCGGACGTAAAGGTTTTTTCTTTCGATTGTATCACAATTATATTCTATACGTTTTCGTAAAACAGATTTAACATTTTCGAACTTTTTTTTACTTCTAGATATGTTTCTCTTCTAGATATTGGAGGGTCTTCTTTTCTATTGAGAAATCTTTCTTTCTCTCTTTCTCTCTCGTGTCTTTTCTTCTATCAAATCTAATTTTCCTTCTTCTATGTTTTCTCGCTCACGTGCGACTAGATCGACACTTGGAAATCGTCGTTCATTTTACAGCCTCGCGTGAGCACGCTGCGAGGGGTCGGAATTCGAAGCACAAGGAAGGGCTGCGCACGAGGAAACACGAGTGTGGTATAGGTAATCGCGGAGAGCAACGATAAAAGCAAAGTTTAAATAAATCGTACGTGAGCGGGCTGAAGATCGCGGGCTTCCCGTTTCGCCCGAGAATCGAAACCGCGTTTCTCCGCGGAGAAACGCGTCGTTTCTCGAATTAGGAGTGAACTTTGTGGCCGGAGGGAAGGAAAACGACACGACACGTTAGCCTCCTCTCGCGAAAATGCAATTTATTCTTTTGCCACCCCGGTTGGTGGGCTCGTTCGAAGCATCGCGATGATACAAACTTTTTAAATTACACCACCTAACGACCGAGGTTACCTCGCGATTCTGAAGCGAATGTCGATGTGACGGGAAGAGCAAGCGGAGAGCGGTACAGTTAGTCTCGCAACAATCCACATACGCGAAGTTGGAACGTTTCCAGATTATATCGATAGTTTCGCGTCGAAAATTCGGGCCGCAATTGCGTATATTGCAAAAGTTGAAAATATCACTGACTCTGGTTAATTGCAATATCAACGCGGTATATAAAAATAAATCAAATTGTATTTGCAATTGTCACGGGAAGATACTCATCGATACTTGTCAGAATTTTTCTCGATATAGACTGCGAGACGGGAATAAGGGACGGTGGCGAGGATGGCAATGGATCGAAAAGGGGCGAAAATCCCATTACAAACTATCCTCGTCTCAGCTCGCACACCGCACAGGTCGACGTCACTCCTCCTTCCGCTCAATCCTCCGGTGCGAAGAGGATCTTTGCATGAATATGTAAATCCTTATTTTCGGATCGAGTGCGCTCGAAACCAAAAACCAACCTGGAGAACCGAGTGGCGCATCGGCGCTCCACTTCACGTGGCGGAATTGATTTATTAGCCCACTCGACTTATCCGAGGGGTGACTCGCGCGTTGCTGCCGCGGCGAGAAAGATATCCATTAAAGGTGCATCATTATTATTATTATTATTATTATTATTATTATTATTATTATTATTATTATTATTATTGAGCGTCTTAAAAAACAATGTCTTAATCTCTATTTGTTTCTGCAAATTAAAAACTACTCTCTCTAAAAAGTTATATAAATGTGTGTAATGTGATTTATATATGGAGACGTGTGTGTGTCAGAATTCGATAATTGATAATCGATACGAATTGATTATCTGCACGGTGGCAAAATATTTTAGCTGCTGTGATACAATGCCTGGCGATAAAAAGAGATTAAATTACGCGTCACGTAATGCAGCTTTTATTCAATTGCCAATATCGCCGATAATGTATCACACGCAACGCCCTCCGGCTGCGAGCGTTCTGCGAAGTATAACCGTACGGTTGAAAGGGTTGCTAGACGAGTAATCGGCTGTAAATAAAATCTATATTATTAAAAGAAAAAACCTTAATGTAATTACATTTTCCCTATATTATTTTGAGTCCAATTAATTCTGAATACTAATTACCGTGTTTTATTTAATTCTCGTTACACGACGTAATCGTACTTGATTACCTTAAATTAGATTAAAAGTATCTTTCTTTTAAATCAACATTGTGTTCTTATGTTTTTATTTCGCAAACAAACCAAAATATTATGACTTATATTACAAATTTGATCTGTCAACTATAGTAGTTTTTAATTCCAAAACGAAGGTGTATTTCACAATTTTCATTTCCATAAACTGTCACATGGTACACCTATTACGGTTTACCGCGACGACGCACACTCATACCCAACCGAAATCCCCGTGTGCATCGCCAGGCAGAAAAGATAAAGACGCGCGCAAGGCTGGACATCGACTCTACCCGAATTTTACGCCCGTAACCGAGGGTCGCTCGATGAAGGACGCCTGCGGGTGTCTCGTCCTCGAAAGTTTTAATACCACTCGGGGAGTGAGGGTTGGCAGACAACACGAAGCAAAAGCAAGAGACAGAGAGGCATTCGTGAGGAAAAGAGGACGTTGAAACGAAAGACAGAGCGAGAGAGAAGGTTAGAGGAAGGGAATATTTCGGATGATTGGTATTGTCGGAGATGCGCGAGATGCGGAGTGCCGTGGGGTGGAATCGGCTGTATTCAAATGGGGTGGCCATTAGAGTTATGTTAGAATATATTGATTATTGGGGGGATCAAAGGGTAGGGGACGACGGGATGACGCCACTGCTGAACAACAGGGAAGACGAAGGGTCGAAACAAACCGGTCCTATACTCTGCTACTCGGTCTCTCCTCACTTTCGACCCCCTTTTATCCCCGCCTGGCCTTCTCTTTCGGAAAACCACCTCGACTATCCATCACCTCTTCCGCTGATTTTCACTGTTTCATCTCTGCTGCCACGTTGCGTGACCTCGTTAGTAAGTTGTATTCGCAAACATTTTTAATCTTACAAAAATTATAAAAGTTAAATGTTCCTTGGATTGAAAGATAAAATCTCAGTTACAATTAAACAAAAGTAACACGCGCGCGCGCAATAGTTCCGAAGCTCATAAATACATACTGTTAAAGATACACGAACGAAAGTTTCCATCTTGAAACCACCTAACGACTCGCGCGGTTCAAAGATCCGCGAAAAGAACGACTCGAGAGTGACGTGAATCGCGAGATGAAAAACGCGAGAGGAGAATATTCGCGCGAACGAACGCGGCGGCGGGAATTATCGGGCATTAGTTGATGGCTGCTTTTGGCGCGCGTCGGAGAATCAGGAGTGTATAAGGGGTGATGCGTGGGGTGGCGAGAAAGCAAGAGCGAGGAGCGCGCGCGGTGAAGGGATAAAAGGGAGCGGAGAAGTACAATCGATGAAAGGGTTGGACGTCAAACCCCTTCGTGTCGCGATCTTCTCCACCCTCGGTCGGACCGCCGTTGCCGTTGCCGCCGCCACCACCGCTACCGCCACCACCACCGTGGCTTACCCCTAAAGTCCGCCCGCCCTTCCTCATCCACCCCCAGTCACCCGCTCTCACCCATCTCCCTCTCCCGCCACCCTTCGCGTTCCGGCGACGCTTTGCCATCCGACCACCCAGCGCTAACCCACCTACTACCCCCTTACTGTCGTGGCTGTAACTCACCGCCACACGGTAGCGCCCTTGCCGCGTACACATTTACATAAATTATTGATCCCTAAAACACACCGTCGCCAATGCCATTGCCACTGCGGAGAACGAGGCTTAAGGAAAGCCGTCACCACCGTGGCGACGTATCCTGCCAACAGTTGAATTCGCTATCCTTGGACTTACTGATTCTGAGATACTTGCTACACGAACGCTGTTTCACGCGATCGTTCGCGCGTGTATCCGTGAAATTCAAACGCGCTGATTTGCGATTAGCTGAAGCTCACGTTGATCGCTCTATTTCGATAATAATATTTTCAGGAATAAGGGGTGAGTGAGAGAAAAGAGATGGCGGGTAGGCTGCGTCATTAAGCTACGTATTGTTCGCGGAGGGCTGATTGTCTTGGCCGCTCGTTTCAGACGTAGCCAGAGAGACAATTGTTCAATATTCCCATTGATCTGTGAGACGCCCCCGAGGGCTGCCTCGTATACCGTATTGCGAGCAGAACGGCGGAGAAACAAAGAGAGAAATACATACACGCAAATATAGATACGTATACATATATATGGATATACCTTTTGTCAATATCTATTTTAATGATATGAGGCGCCGAGTTCTGTCCTGTTTCTCCCTCGACGTACAGCTCATCGCGCTTCTACACGGAAGAAGCGACAGGAAGAAAGAGATAGAAGGAAGAGGGAGAAGGCAGGAGAGATCGGATGGATGGCTGACGTTGACGTGCCTTTATCTTCCCGGGTGTATCTTTCTTTTTTAAAAGTGACACATCGTGTACACGAGCATCACGTCGAATCGGCCGCGCACGCGAGGACGATTAGTGAGACGAAAGCGTCGTTATTCTACTGAAAAATGCGACAACGAGTCTGCGACTCGGGCTCGCTAACGCGCGTGATTTGAGAAATGATGTTACACGCTGCACTGAGTTCTATACGTTTTCGTCGACAGTGGAAAATGTTTCGCACCCTTCGACGTCATATTGTTTTCCCCGACGCAATAATCTAACAAACGGTAACCTCGATTTTTAAAATAACAAGTATAAATATGTATTTTTATAATACACAAATATATGCAGTCTCATGAAATAAAAACGACATTAAGGCTAATTAATTTTGAAGAATATATTTAACATTCTTTTTAAAACTGTGTATATGTGTGGAGAAAAAAATAAATAAATTCTAAATATAAAAAGAAACACTTATATTAATAAAAATTTTGACACGTTTATTAACGGTTGTGTGTGTATGTGTGAATATTCTCTCAAAACATCACGCGTTATATCCCAAATCGCAAGTACGCAACCGCAACGGTAAGGCAACAACAATCGAGCTCGTCCGGCGTGCGAAGGGATGTGCGCGAACGCCGAGGGACATTTGTTTCTTTCGTGGCACCTAGGCCGGGGTGTCAGTAGACGCGCGGTCACAGTGACGGCTCGCAATGCTCGCAGATTCGTACGTCACGGAGTCAGCAACTACCAGTTGGGTCCCGCAGCGACGACCACGTCTCTATATCAATCACTTCGGCCGGTGGCCATCCTGCTGCCGCCCTTCGACTACCTACCGCCCGCCCTTCGTTCTCGCCCCCGCCGGGAGCGCCGTACACTTCTGCACCGCACACGTATCACCCCCAACCCACCTCCGCCCTCTTCTGGGCTTCGCGTACGTGCGTCCGGTGGTGTGCCAGCCCGTGCTGCTAACCGACGTTCGGATTGATAATTTATGCCCGTTAATTATGACCGTGCGGTCACGCGCGCGGTGGTATTTGACCGTGCGCGTAATCGCGATTTCGGGATTCGATGGTATGTGACGGCGCGTTCTCTGCGAATCGCGATCGAAGCTCCAAGATATCGCTTGAGCAATGGAAAGCTTAGCCGTCAGTGTGGCGCTACTAATAAAAGTGTTTTTTTTTTTTTCAAAGATGTTTCTCGTAAATACATACTTACACACAATTTATAGAAGATATAAATTTCTAAATTTTACATTTTTTAACATCTTGAAACAAAGTACTAAATTTACATATTAAATGTATACAAACTTTATTTCAAGTGCAAATAGTTGGCTGGAATTTAAAAAAAAATTAATCCTCTTTTAAAAAATTGCCTATATGATTACTGCATAAAACGTATATAGATGGCTCTTCCTCTATAGAGATCTTTCGTCGAATTTAATTAAGAACATTTTTCTGTCGCGCGGATGCCGATGGCCGGATAAAACTACACACGGCAACTCGATGTCCACAGGGCGGCCCGGAATCCGTTGACGAACGCACGTACGGATAACCCGAAGTACAGGCGGAATAGACGGATAGCCACGCAGACAGACGCGGTCCGGAGAGATCCGCGCGCTACGGTTATACGCTTTAATTCTTTCGACGGCTTTAATTCTCATATTCGTATTCCATCTCCGCCCAGATCCAGCCTCACTTGCCCACTCTCTCTCTCTCCCTCTCCCTCCTCCCGCGAGCGCCAGCGCTGCTACGAATCCCCAACCCTTTCTAACCCCTTCAACCGCCTCTTCTCCTCGAGCCCCAACCCTTTCGACTCGGACGGGTACCACTTGCCCGGCCATCCCCCGGACGACACACGTATTTCCCCGAGTTGCGGGCCTTCAAGTCGTTCATATTCACGGTGACCGCAATATCGTTCTTTTTCTATCTTGCGAAAAATATTACAAAAGTAATGCGCCCCGTTTTATTGCGTAAAATACAAAAACCCGAGCAGTCTCGAGAAGAGATGTTCGATTATAATTATTATTTAATGCAATAAAATATGTGGAGAGAAAAGTGCGCTATATATTTTATGTAACAAATGACACACACTAATTTGATCTGACAACTTATTTTTCAAATTTGAGAAAAAAAAGAAACAACATTTTTTTCTCTAAAAATAGACATATACGTGAAAACAAAGTATACATAAACACGTGTCTGTTTTTATACAATTATATGTAAAATTTTCGACAGTTAACGATTTGTTTCAAAAATTAATATTTTAAGTTTAAATTTTATGAAGAATTTCATTTCAACAGACTTGCTTGATATATGTACATGTATATAGATATATAAAGTTGATATATAAAATAAAAAATCAAAATATCAAAATGCTGCATATTTTTTCCTATGTTAATAATAAAAAATATACGCGATAAATTTAAATGTTATTAATAAAATTATAAAAAGATTATGAATTCCGCATATTCAATACATGTCGAAAGTCTAGAAAATCTACATAATAACGGCGTATATCTCTCGACTGAAAATTATAGTTTTATACGGCTCAGCTTAAATCGAAATAATTTCTCGCGCGAGCCCACACGCGAAGGGAGCTAGATCAATCCGGCAAAGATAATAAAGAACGCTGTGCATGAAACGCATAGGAAAGTCTTCACGCGGCTA
Organism: Pseudomyrmex flavicornis; assembly: GCA_014825475.1. Taxonomy (NCBI): domain Eukaryota; kingdom Metazoa; phylum Arthropoda; class Insecta; order Hymenoptera; family Formicidae; genus Pseudomyrmex; species Pseudomyrmex flavicornis. Next base: position 42,225 of record QVNW01000864.1, on the reverse strand, counting down.
CCTTCGTCAGAATTTATTCCGGAAATACGTCCTCAGCATGCGGAGGGGGATAAAGATATTCCGGTTTTTGCATGGATTAGTAATGGAAGCTCTCTCCCGGGATGGAAGCTCTTTCTGAAGAGAGAGAGAAAGAGAGAGAGAGAAAGAGAGAGGGGGTTCGACGCCGCGGTAAGGGATGCCCACGCTCGTGAAGCTTTCTTTCTCCCTTTCGTTTGTACCTCGGAAACGCTTATCGACGACTCGCGCTTGATCAAGCAAGCAGAGAGATCGAAAATCTTTCGTTATACATTATCGGAAGCGGACAATTAATTAATTTTTATCGATGCTTTGTCATACTTTGTGTAGTGTTTTTAAACAAAATGTTTTGTCTCACCTCCGTAGACTCACCGTTCTTTCACGTTCATTTGCAGCTCAATAACGACCCTCAGGTAAAATCTCTCTCTTCGAAAAAAAGGAAGAAAGCGCTCGAAGGAGACGACGCACGGCTGTGTGTGAAATCGCAGAGAAAAGAAAAAAGAATCCACCTTTTTCATCTGCTACCTCGCGCGTCTCGGATTCGGGGTACTCGTCGACTGAACCCCGAACTGGGTGTGGCCGTATGGAGAAGGGTTGATGTAAGCTTATACGCATGCAGAAAGAGATGCCCACGGGCGGAGGCGCGGGAGACGCGAGGACGGCACGGAAGAAGGGTCGAAAGGATAACGAATATGACGTCAATTTTAAGGCAGACTGGGGGAGAAGCAATCACCGTCGGCGGGGTTTGGCCACCCCCGTCCCCGGTACCCTTCGTTCGCCCTCGTTCCCGATTCTCGCGCTACACACGCGGACTTTGAACTTTGACTTTGTCGGAATAAAGGCAAGCAACGTAAACCAGGTAGGCAGCCAAGCGGCCATGTTTCGTATATGTTTTATGTGGTACTAACTGATGTCCTTTGACGAGGCACTTCGCATACGCGCCAATTTTAATCCATCGCAGAAGAGGAGCTCTTCTATCTGATACGGGATCACCATGAATAATTTTACGTCGTGTATAGGCTCAAAGATAGATTTTACATTTCACGTCTTAGATTTGTGCGACGCGCAAAAATTTATTTCCTACAACAGCAATTAAACTCAAATTTTACGCGATTCTTGAAGGGTATGCGAATGAAACATTTCGGCCAATACGCCGTTTCTATCTCGGAAAAGACGTGCGAACGGGAGAAGTCTCGAACGCTCTATTATGCGCGACAACGAGGGCTGCGAGAGCGCCCATAACAACGTAATGACATCCACGATGGGAAAGTTGACTTCCTTATAATAATTGTCGTCATTAATAACGATCGCAACGAGCCATCTCGCCAACTGCGACGAGAGTGGCGTCGCTCGCGCGCGAGCCCGGCCCGCGATAAAAGCACGGAAGTACGTACAAGCGACCGAAGGTACGGATATAGAAACGCTTAAGTGGTGCATTGGAATCCCCCCAGCCTACCACCCCATCGCGTCGTCTCCCAATCTGCAGCTCCCCTGGTCTATCCCCCCAAGCCATCGGAGGCCGCCGACGACAGCCTATTGTTTCAACGTATTAGTCATTCGACGTATCGTAAAGTGTGCTGGCGAGGTATACCGCGGTCCCTCATCTCCCCATCGGTCGACGAAACCGAGTCTCCCAACCTCCGACGTCACTCTCAACACACGTCGACGGAATCACGGACGCCGCCACTTGCGCTTTCGACTTCGAACCGCGTCGGAGCTTCCCGGTTTCGCCGAGGCGCGTCGGTAGCTTACGGACTGCGACTGGCATTGCAAACACACACACAAGCATTAGAATAAGATTATTTATTTAGAATTTTTGGAATAAACATTCAAGCTGCATCGTAAATAAAAAGTGTAACTTATTAAAAATGACAAAACTGATTATGTCATTTATGTAATCAAGCTTTGTAAAATGTTTTTATAGCTGTTTTGTTGTCCGACAAATTTGATCGCTGGCTAAACTAGAAGCGTTTTATACCAGCGTTTTTATTTCTTAAATAAATGGAAGAAAATATGACGACGTAAGCAAATCGACTTAGAACAGAAATTGCGTCTGTACGAGAAATGCAGTGCCGCTTTGTAACGCCGCCGTAAATTATTTCGAGACCGGCACTAACGTGCAAAGTGCAAAGTTCATGTCGATAACGACTGTATCATGTCACGCTATCACGATCCACTCGCAGTTGTGAATTTTTCGAGGCAACGTAATTATTGAATGGATATAAATGGCACGTGAAGCCATTTCTGGAACATGGAACGAAATTGCAGAACTTTGGCACGCGAAATCTTTGAAAATCATTTATATCGTGTTCCACACAGAGCACAAGTATGTGTGTGTATGTGTGTGTGTGTGTGTTAGGATTGGTTGTATACCATTTCCAGTCGTTATAGAACGTTTAGCTTTCGAAAGTAACAGAACAGATATGTCACGCGTATTTCGCTCTTGTATGACAAAAAATTATTAAATTAGCGATACGCAACAATTTTGTACGTTAATTGTAACAAATTACACTAAATTAATACAACGGCATTATTAACTTCCAGTTAAACCATTTCAGTACATTCTGGCATATTGATTTTACAGGAGTTCACGCGGAAAATAGAAAGCAAAATACAGTGTATGTGTGTTGTACGCGGTATTAACGTACGATATCAATTTCAGGCAGATATTTATTCTACATTACGATAACATATCGCGCCCCGTGTGTAATCTACACACTGAAGGAACACGTTTCCGCGATCGGCGTAAGGAAAGTTAACGTCAATGTAAATAAAGTGCCCGCGAGATGTGGCCGAGAAAAATCTGGCGCATCGCGAGGAAACGCCCCGATGAACACGTTTCAGTTCATGTGAACCGACCACGTTCCCGTTCCTTGGAGCACGTCACGCGTTCCGCCTTTCATCGATCAGTTGATCGTCGAATATCGTGACCGGCCGATCATACTTTAATCCCATACGATATAATCGAGCGCGCTGGTGCACCCCTTGTCGTGCGGTGCCGGCTGCAACGACGCGACGAGCATTTGCACACGCCTGTAGATTTCGTAATAATATCGATTGAACGCGGCTTCTATATGCGTGCTCGATATCAAGTCCCGAGTATGTACGCTCGCATCGAAGCAAACGACGCGGAGCGGCGATCGGCGCGCGAGATAAGTTAAAACTCTCGAACCGCGCAATCTCTCGCAAATTTGTTACCGTACATAATTAAAATTATGGGTTTTTTGATTTAAAAAAATTACACGTGGAAAAAAATCACGTAGTAAAATACATTATTCGAATCTGAAATTCAATTTCGAGAAAAAAAACGCGAATATTATCAATAATTTACAAGACAGTTCCTTTGTAAACATAATTCGGAATGCGGGGCATAGAAAGGCAGTGCAGTTTCGCTTATGAATGCAGAATAGTGAGGTTTTGGCGGCAAGAGCTACGTTTACGGGACGATGTAGCTTGACAAGATTGAGGGAGCAGTACGTTGCGATTTATATATATACAGGTTTGAGGTCAACCGATATGCGTTCCTGCTGTACCGAAGGCATCGTTCACTTCCGGTCTTGGTGTACAAAAACATGAAATTTAGTGACAGGGTCGAAGACCACATTTCACACTGCAATTTGCATACTTTACTTCGGCGAATTTAGCAGATAACGTTGCCACAATGAGCACAATCGGATATGTATATTTCAATTTGTAGTTTTCTTTTTTAATTAGTAGCATTAATATTTGAAAAAAAAAAAAGAAAACACTAGTTAGCTATTTCTAAGTACGCGTTGATACACACGTTAATACGCGCGCCGTTGACAGGTCTCAATGCATTTAAATCATTATCGCGAAGCAGAAAAGCATCAAACGATTAAGGCGCGAACATTGTAGGCAGAAACAAACGGGTAATTTTGTTGGAGCATGCGACATCGGTTGCGGATCTTTTTCAGCGTACTGAAATAATAATATAGCATGATACGAGCTATTAATACACAACGAAAGGCGTTCCCGTATGCACAGCGCCTTAACTGCGCGCCGGCAGCCGCGACCGTACCCGCTGAAAAATGAAATAAAGTAGAAAACAAAAGGAATCAGTTGTAAAGTAATTATTAATGCCGGGGCATGCAACGCGCCGCGCCGCTCGCAGAAACTTTTTGGTAGCACGCGAATAAGCCGTATTCCTTTCACCCCCGCGCATATATTCCAACTTCGATTGCCGAGAAAGCGGCGATTCAACTCTCCGATTGCTGATTTTGTTTTCTTATTGACAGCGCGTATGTGTGTGTGTGTGTGCGTGTGTGTCATAAAATCAAATTACTTTGCCTTGGCATAAATTAATGATTTGAAACTCTTCTTTTATTACAAAAAACTATTTTTTGTTTTAACATTTTTATTTTTAAGAAGATATTGTTATTTAAGTAATAAATTCATATAATTTATTATTCTCTATTTTTCTTGACTTCTTTGGTTTGTCAATAAAACGATTAAAGAAAAAAAAGACTTTAATTTTCATATTTTTCTGAAGCAATTACAGAAGAAAACAGTGTCTAAAGTGGTGTGTTTAAGGCACAATCAGGCACACGAAACAGAGACGTGTGTCAGAAATCTTAGGAAGCCTGGTCGAATGCCTTCTAGTCCTAAAGGCAGAGAGTCAGATATCGCGATTGCCAGCGGAATCGGGCAGAAAGAGAAGGAAGTCTGCCCGCGCGCCAATCCCGTGTAAACATTTGCAATGGATTTGCGAGCTATTCAAACGGTTAAATTCTCTTAAGAATTTGGTTTGTACAGGGGTGGTGTGCCACAGGCTGCGCCTACCCTCGTCTATATACCGGCGCGCCACGCCGGTGGTTCCTCCTTACCCCAAACGGCGAAGACGATTTCTCCACCCCTTCAACCCCGTCGCTTTCTCTCTCTCTCTCTCTCTCTCTTTCTCTCACCCTTTGTATTTCTAACAATTGATATTCTTCGTAGTGTAAAGAAACGGACGACGCACCCCTCGTTCTACGCCATGCTTCTCTCCTACCTCCTTCCTCTTCCCGGTACGATGTCGAACAAATAATACGGACGGAAAATCTGAGGAAATTACCACGACGCGGATAAATCTGCCGTTCCGTCGACTCTTTCGATTTTCACGCCGTTCTCTTTGCTCTTTGCCTTCGGGATAAATTGGAGGTAGCAAACTTCCGTCGAACCTTTCGACTCGATCCTGTCGAATTTAACGAGGCGATACGCTTTTTTCCCTTTTTTATCTCTCTATTTTTAAGGAAAACGACAAATCGCAAAGTTTTAGAACGGGAGATTTTAAGCCAATATATTTTTCTCAAGTTAGCACCAGGATCACTCGAAACTACGAAAAAGCTGCGCGAGCGCGTGGATATCAGTGTTGGTGCGGGCGGTATCCCTTAAGGCGGCCGCGAGGCGGAAACTTTGCCGGCGAACTTCTATCAAGGGCAGAGGCGAGACCGCAACGATCAGTAGTCCTTCCCGGTAGCAGTTCGTCTCACGGACGTATGTAAAGCAGCGACCGAAACAGCCGGCAGACGCTCCGCGACCGCTCCGGGGGTGCCCTTACCTGCTCCTCAAGACAAACAGTGGCGGTGTCTTAACAAGTGGACCAAGCTGCGCCCAAGACAAAGGGTAATTGAGGGTAGGGATTAATACCCCTATACACCAGAAATCCAGCACCGCCGCGCCCTCTCCCGCTCTCGCCAGAGTTCCACTGTATCTCTCCTTGGAAGCACACATCCTTCCTCTCTGCTCTCTCGTCCCCGCCGTCCCCACGTCAGCCGACTCGCTTCTGTATCTCCTTCCAGCATCTTCGGTTTTCCCCGTCCCAACCTCGCGACGTACTCGGTCTGCGTTCTCTCCCGTCCTCTGTCACTCGGTGTCACCCTCGCCTTTTCCTTCTCGATGTTCCTTCCCGTCCAAGCTCCTTCGAGAATCCCCGCCGGAGCACGCGACCGGGTCATCTTGCTAATTAAACAATCAAATACGGGTAGCCACCGGCTGCACACTCCCCTGCTCGATTCTCACGGGTATTCCGGATCGATTGATTAACTTCGCCGGAAACTTCGATTGTCTATTGCGAAAACGAACAACGACTCGCTTCGGCGATGGAACGTCTCGCTAAATCACCGTCCGACATTTCCGCGATATCTTAAATATCTAGTATGTGTGTGTTTGCAATTATTTAAATTAACAATCTTGATCTGGGTTTTAGTTTAATCAACGTTTTGCATCCACGCTGCACATGGATTTTTATGAGATAAAAATAAAATCGCGAAAAATATATTCATATCGCGACGAGAACTCGGAAATGAAAAGTTGTAAATTGATTTCGCGCGGTCGAAGTTGGTGTTATCTCGTCTGCGCATGCAAATAAAGCAGAATCTCGAGCAATCCCGAGGAATCCGCGTTACCTCAGATCGAAAACTTGGCGAGGCCTTAACAGCTCCTTCGAGAGTAAACGTGGCGGGGCTGAACGCGAACGCGGAGCTTTACCCTCGCGGAATTATAATACAAAATGCCATAACTATCGTCCTAATCACACTTTATTCTAACTGGTCCCTCCGTAACGAGGTGGCGCAGTCCTTTGTACGAGCTGCAAAGCACGCGGACGAGCGGATCGTAAAGTACAGCTACCCCATGGGACCTAAGGGTTCTATGTTCTTCTAGCACACGAACTCGAAAGGACGCATTTGGAAAGCGTGCGAATATTACGATTACTCTCCTAAGCGCGGTTCATTACTATCGTTCGCGCGGGCTGTATAAGACGCGAGGGGTTCTTAGCGCAGATCTGTTGGTAAGACACAATAACGGTAACGGGAAGATAAGGACATATACCAATACTATTACACACACTAAGGTTAGCGCTAAATAGTAGGTTAGATTACTGTAAAACAAAATATAAAAAATATATAAGAATATATATAAAATATATTATCAACCAGTCAGTCGTATCAATTAAACAACAATGTTTCAAAATTGCGAATTGTAAATAGACTTACTAGGTTTGATCGAAGTAAATTTTGATCGATTGATCAATCTGATATTTGTGTGATGCACACAGACGAAAAAGTACATTAAGATGTTTAACGATAAAATAATGTTCCTTTTTGCGAGAGAAAGAGCTATGCAAAATTGTATTCGGCGTCTTATTCATCTTGCGCCGCGTTCGGAAGTATGCGATACGCGACGAGAAAAATTCCTTCTCGAACGCGGCGCAGACGCGGGAAAGGGACAATTTACGTTGACGTGCAGATACGAGCGAGTATGTACGGAACTACAGAATAACGCTGTAATATCGAATTCCACGTTCCACGTTCCGAACCACCCGCCCAAAGCAAACCTCCCCAAACATTTTATTGGAATCCTTATTCGAGCTGCCTTTCATTGCGGTTGAACTGGAATGCAAATAGGCCGGTGACACTCGATGCGGAAGAGAGAAATGTCGCAATATACTTCTGATGTCATTACATATTGTTTACACAAAATACGTTCAGATACGATAAACCTCATTGTAGCATTTTAATTTGTATCGAATATTATCTACAACACAACGTTTGGCGATTATTTCTCCAAACATTCTCACCGAAACAATCGCGTTGCAAGCGTTAAAAAAAAAAAAACAAAAAAAACGCTCGCACGCTTGCAACGCGATTGTTTTGGTGAGAATGTTTGGCGAAATAATCGCCTAGCAACGATACAGTGTGTCGTCGATGTATTAATTATTGAACCGGTCGCAGGTCGTGGAAGGGCCGATAGCGGCGGTAACGGAAGCGGAGGGTACGAGAGGAAGTTAGATGGAGCGACGCGCGTCGACGAGTCAGCCAGATATACGGTACGAGATAATTGCCGTTTTAAATTTTACATTTTATTGCCGATCGGCCAGCGATAGCGCTTATTGCGTGCGTTCGATTGTAATACTTTATCTCGCCTGGCAATCTAGCGACCCTACCTTGCAAACCGTTGCACAAACCGACAACCTTTCCTTTTCCCTTCCTACCTTCGTGCTTCTCACCCTTTTTTGTCGTTTCTTTTCATTGTATTAAACAGTGCGGGTAAATGCGTATCGGAAACACAAGTCGGAAGAATTAAATATTCTCAATGTCAAACTTGTCAATTACTATTCTCTCCTTATATACAAAATAAAAACTAATTTAAACAATTTTTATATAACTTATTTTTATATATCAGCCGTTTCATTTCTTCATTTCTTCATACATAATCGATGTTGCACAATAAATAATCGTTCTCCATTTACGACTTTTTGTAAAACTGTACTCAGCTCGATATTTGAAGCATAATGCGATGCATCTTTGAGAAAACGTTTGTACGCGTGCGAATAAATACGACGTTCCGTCTCTCTCTCTCTCTCTCTTAGAAATTGCATTCTCATGAAAGATACGTCGTATTCGAACTGTTCATTCGACCAAAGGCCGCCGAGGTAACAGTTAAGCTCACGGATAATTTACGAAGTAGTCAGAGTGCGCAACCTTTGACCTACGAGCATCTTGCATGCGGCTATTGGGTGGTTATGGGTGGTTAAAAGGCGAGACTATTCACCAACTGATGGGGTAAGGAGGATGCGAGGGTGGTGGTGAGTTAGTAAGAACGTAGAAAGGGTGGGAGATGAATAAAGGACTTTTCGAGATCGTATTTACATACGTGTAGTACCTGGCCGCGTACCTGGCAATGCTACTATCGATTATTAGTTGTTATCTTGGTGAAGTATTGCAACCTCGCTTAGCCGAGAGCTAAGCGAGCGCGCAAGTAACCTACCAAGCAACAACACCGCCACCATCACTACTCTCTACCACCACCACCACCATCACCATCACCACCCTTCTAGACGTTACACAACCCCGCTCGCCCTTTCCTCACGCTGTGGCGTAGACCTCGGCCACGTACATACATCACTCGACACCGAGATAAGACTCGGATGGATCGTTATACTGCCCGGTCTATGATTAATAATTACTCGCGGGCCTTTATCAGATGCCAGACGACGGTTGAGTTACCTCGATAACGAGTAATCAAACCCCACAGAACTTGCCGAGGCTTAACGCTAAACGAACGTGTCCGTGGATCCGCTGTTGGACTTATTTAAAAAAGCGTGCTCCCAATCGCGATTGTATCGGCGAATATTGCGAATAAGGCTTTGATAATAAACTTTGATAATAAACTGATAAATCATCGTTGAATGTATTATTCAATAATTGATAAACGCACGGAATGAAGAAAAACATTGCATCACTTTTCAAAATCAAGTCCGCGAGTACGTGCAAATGTAAAATAACAATCGCTTTACGCAGCGTTCGATCATATATTTTTAGACCTACTTTTTACCAATAAAGTAACTTGAAAACTGCAAGTCTTGAGGCGAGTCGTTCAAAGAAACACCAGCTCATTAAATTGAATCAAGAAAACCTCATTAAAGATAGGAAAAGTGTTCTGTCGCGTGGCGTGCCGTGACACCTTTTCGCCCTTGTAAATGCAAATTTTATTAATAACGAGTAGGTTATATTTCAAATCGGTCCGAGTTTCGCGCCAACCGGTAATCGCATACCTCGGGTCACGCACCTCCCCGTTGCACGCACGTTCACTAACCAACGAGACGTCCAATTTATACGTATGCTTAGCGTAAACATACAAAGAACACCGTAGATTTTCGAAACACACTCGTAATTCTCGTTCATTCCTCTCGATTCACTCACACACGTGTTCGACTTTTCAGTTTTCTTATTCTTCCATCCCTCGCCAGAGTCTCAATTTCAGGCGCACCGCGATCGCGCTTTAACTTCCATTTATTTCAGTCGCAGTGCGCTGGATAAGTTCGCCGGTACATATAATTTCTAAAACACATACATTTGATAAAAGACCACACGGAATTACCGTGTACGGGTCTGTGTGTCTCGTCCAGAAGAAGAAAATTGGCAGGAGTTTAAGAACAACGTTAATCGCGATTTGCCCATACTTTGCCCTTGTTAAAGTTCGGATCGTGGGACGTAAAGCGTGACCCTCGAAATCGCGACCGCTTCTCGAACGGCAACAGCCAATCGCGAAGGATGCGGTAAAACGGACGCGGTCAGGTAAGGTTTTAGTCCCTGACTAACCGCCGCCACCGCGGACGTGCATGTTCCGTGAGTTATCGTCGGCCACGATCGGATATCAATAGAATTTGCATAAAAATCTATATGCGCCTTCCAGGCCAACCGGAGAGAATATTGCTCGCTCTTACGTTCTCCGGCGATGAGCCGCGTCGAGCTTTACAACGGATCGACACGCTCGCGTCCGCGTAATTACGGATAAGTAGAATATAATTATATGACCCACAAAAGATAACGTAATGTGTGTGTATGCATGTAAATAAAAATGCCGTCAATTCACCGGCAATTAGTTGCACTTCGCATAAATTAATATGAAAATAGTGTCCCAGATTTTGCGTCGCTGCAGAATTACTTTGGCGCAACGCAAAATGTTTTTCCTTTTATCGCATAATACATACACAACGCGCTTTCTGACAATTAAAAAATCGTTAAAATGTCGATAAATTATATTTGACTGTAAATATGTTATTTTTTGTATTATAGTTTTTCTTCGATAGTATAATTCAACAAATTAAATCAATTTTTCACAAAAAAAAAAGAATCTAGATATATTAAAAATCTCCCTTCTTTGTGTCTGTCTTCTAAATATGATGTGCAGCGATTCAAGATGTGTACAGATATATTTTGATGCCAAAAACTATTTTCATTCTGCATGACATGCAAAAATGTTGATTCGCTTAAAATCACGAGACAAACGTTATTTTTTGCGTACATAGAAACTAGCGTGATAAAAAACATACACGTCTCCATTACAGATACTTTCGCAGGAAAATATCCATTGTCATATTCGCTAATTGCGTGACCGTATTAGCCTCGATTCCTGATGCGAAGTGCGTGTGCGTCTGCGTGATCGTATGCACACGTACGTAACATACGAAGCTTCCGCTGAGAGATCGCGACGGTTTCATGTCACTCCCTTCACATGGGACGAGTGTATTTTATTTGACGGCCTCACCTAAACGTCTTCTATTCCCCGTCGACGTCGACGCGCGTGTCGACACGCCCGGAATTGAGCCACGCATTCAATTTTAAAGCACGTGCCCGTTCCGGAAGTGGAATCGGGAGAGGTCCTCGGGGATGTGTGTGAGGTGTGTATCGTCCTGTTTCCGATGTCTTACGTAAAAGAACGAGAGCTCAAACTACATCCCACATGTATAATGGAAATTTCTCTTTTCTCCCAAAATCATTTTGTTATTTCTTATATATCTTTTATTATAAAAATCTTATCTATATATCACACAAATTCTCGACACAAAGATGTTTAACTTGTATTATTTATTTCCATTTTTACTCTCCTGTCATATTGTTATTCTTTGTTGTAATATCTAAGTTGCCACTAACGTTTTCAAATAAGACATCCAAAACCTCGCGCGATTTATTAACGAGAATTCGTGAATAGAACCGAAATTTTCCAATTACCTGCCCGAGTAAAACCCGAAGGCGCGTATATACGCGCCAGACGGATATTCAGCCTCCGAGAGGAAAAAATGAAATCGTTCGGAATACGCGCGTAAAAAAAAAAAAAAAAAACGGTCTACCGCGACCGTTCCCTCTTTCATCGTCTTCCTCGCGGAAAGAATCGAGAGTTTCGGTTTAAAGGGCCGCTTTTGACCGGAAAGTACCGAGCGTCGTGGCAGACGCCGACGCTCGGAGGTTCGCAGCTGATTTCGATTGAATAATTTATGTTTCATTACGGGGAAGGGAGCGGACCAAACGGGGTCCGGGCGTATGGGCGGGCGCCTCGCAAACGCCGCTCGTGTGTTTTGGAGAAAAGGCCTCGGCTAACATTGAGCCGGTTGAATCGGACGGGTGAGCCTTTCACATATTTCCTATACCTAGCTATTGAAGGCAATGTGAAAAGAATTTTGTATCGAGCTTATTGAAGGGGTGCCTGGCCAATACCACGGTCGGCACAATGATAGCCGACATCGGAATACACCCTCGTTAGGGTACGAAGACGTCCGTGAATATGATTGTAACTTATTGTTAGACAAAAAGTCTTATAATTTTTTTTTTTACGAAAGGTCTATTATATTTTAAACTTTCAATTTTAAGAAAACGTGGAGAGAAATACACGTCATGATTATTTCTTCGTTTGCAATTGACATGCAAAGGAATAGATATCGCAGTCACGGAATAAAACATGTCGACGAAAGTCGGGGAAAACTCGAAGATACGTCTGATAAAATATAAAACTCGATTTTCTTCTGTCTCGGTGAAAAGCGTTGCGTCATCTGAAATATCTACACATCTACAGTGTAAACGTAGTGTACACGTCAATATTTCATAACACGATAAAACACATCAAGGATTCCATCCCGTAGTACTTGGATTTCTCACAATTTGTCAGATATAATTTAGAGATGGTAATTGAGAGAGAGAAAGAGAGAGAGAGAGATGTAGCAACGTTATTTTACAAATTCACGATATAACTAAGAAGGAAATTATTTGCCTCTGATCATATTAAAAAATTTATACACTAATAAAACTTCTACAATATATGTATAATCAAACAAAATAAAAATATAATAAGTTGCACATATTTGCAAATATTTTTGTGACAATTATAATTGATCTTAAAGTAATTATCTTAAATTTTATACAGAAAAATCAATTTTACTCTAAGCTGTTTATCTATTTTTAAATATCGCGAAAATGAAACAAGTTGAAAAGCGTATCATTAGCTACTATTTTACTGGAAATTTAAAGAGGAACGTTGATTCCGTTGGATTCGTGTTAAATCCGAGAAATCATAAGTTCCTTTCGACCCTCTCGAGGTTGCACCGAGCTAGGCAACTGTGATTTACCGGCTGAAATTTGAGTATCACAAGACACGCGAAATGCGTATCGCGAATCCAATATAGTTCGCGGGGGGTTCTTTCTATTGGGAGGTCATAATTCATACGCGGGGATTCCATAACAAAGGGAACGTGTATATGCGTATCAAAACGGTCGGTTTGTATCATCAGAGACTGTGAAAGAAATCTATCGATCTACGTGTAATCACAAATGCACACAATAATGTCGGTTCAAGATTCTCTACGCAAAAAAAAGCAGTAGTGTTCTCACTTAGAAAAAATATAACGAAATAAAGACAGACGTATAAATTTCTCAGCAGTTAATAATTTAAATGTAAATTTTATGTAAATATTAGAAACAAAAAAAAAGAAAAATAAAAGGTATCATCTGACTGAATGCTGAAATATCAAATATTTCTATGTTTTTCTTCCGCATTTCCGAGAAACATGAAGCTAAGCGCAATAATATTCTTCCGATATCGCTGAGCGTGATATATCAGCAAACAGTCACGCATGAAGGAAAATACAAGGTCCAAGAACCGATTCCTTGAAGCGGCACGATACGTTTCCGATAGAATCATAACTTACGCAATTATAGAGTCGGTCGTTTATCCGGAATCGGTCGGGATCACGCGTACAAAAGCCGTCGACCTTACATACACGGCCGTTTCAAATCGACGGCGGCAAATCGCAGCTACCCCTTTCTATCGGGGAGTCAGGGAGCCGTTTTGCATGGAGTTTCCAGTCGATAAGAAGACGGTCGACTAGCAACCCCTTACCTCTTACTAGGGATATCTACCCTACCGACTCGGGGATGATACTTGCGTGTGAGAAAATGCTGAATTAATTTTCTTCGCAAAAATATGAAAACAATAATGCGCGAGAATTGAGAAAAATTTGACGTTTTCTTGTGACGTGTAAAAAGGATACGTTCACATATGACAAAATAAAAATGACGAAAAGCATTTCTTTAAAAACAAATGAAAACTCTTAAGATAATTCTTCTTTGAAATAATACATCTACTATTCACAGTAATTGAATATAGCAAATTTTAACAGTAATTTTAGCATTAGTTATTATTTCTAACTAAAATTCAAAGAATGGATAAATTATAATTCCGAATCAAAAGATAAATTTTTCTATTATGTGCGATGTTTTCTTAATAGATGATTACACAGTACGTACGCAAATGACTCTAAAACCACGATTTGCTGAAGTGTCGTCAGAAATACCAATTACACGCAGTTGAAAATAAAATGACATATTTCTCGCCGCAACTTTAAATCACGATTGTTGTCAGAACGCGACAAGAACGACATTAAGGACGGCTAATCTACCATAGCGGCAAATACACGACGATGTCGATATCTCACAGTGTGTATTGGTGTCTCGGCGACACTCGCTAATGGGGTAAGGGTCACCATTGCGCCAGCATTCTCGCTCTGGGAATGTTAACGGGCTTTTCTCGTGTCCCCGATGCATTGGCGGTTATCGTTTGAACTGCATTATAGATTACGCGCGGTAAGGCAATAATAATTGCGATCATTATGCAAATATCTAACCACCCTCTCGTTACACACTGAGATACTTTACCTCGCTAAACCACGAGGTTACACGCGCATGGGCATCCTTTTTCTCGAGTATGCCGGCAATTTAAAGTGTGCGCGACGCATTGTTGTGCGGACTATTTGAGCGAAACCTTTGAGCAACAAAGAATGCTCTCTCGGCGAAAAGTGCCGCGCATATTTTTTTTTTATTTTCAACACATCAGACGCAAGAAAGTTTTGCAAAATGCATACTTCATGCGTTTACGCCGGCAGCCGGGAGCTTATTTTTTCGTAAATATTTCGAAAAAATATAACTCAAAAAGATTGCATTTTTTTTTTTTATGAGATTTCTCTGAGAAACCTCAATCAAAATCATCAATCATTGTTATATTACTCATTTCCGCACAAAACGTTCATAACTTGATGAATTAGTTTCGCTCGATATTAATCACGTTAATTTATTTTCTAATGGAAACCATGTCTGAACAATGGACGCGCAATTACGGAAACATTTTTTACCAAAAAAAAAAAAAATAATAATAATAATCAAAATGTTCCCGTCGTAATGGTTTTTCCGCAGCGTACCTTCGACGTGTCTTCCGTGACACAATCGTTCGCCGAGGATAAATCGACACGCGGCCACGGGCCATTCGTTCCCGTCGGCAAAAACGCATCTGTCCATTAATGTTTCGTATTCCCGTAAGATACGACCCCGGGGACGCGATTCATTTATATAACCCCGCGGCGCGGCGTACATGGCATGCCAATACCCGATCGACCCCTATGATCGTTTGTCATTCCTGTGCGTCCACGTGTGCATACGCGACACTTGAGAAGCGACAAGAGGCGTCTTGCATTCCGCGAATAAAATGTCCAAAATAATACAAGCGCCGTAATATAACATGCAATAAACGCATATAAATCTTCGACGACAAATGTGAGTCTCGAAGAAGTAAATGAAAAAATATATGTGAAATATTAAAGGTCTAACCTCAAGTAAGAGACAGTTCGATTGATTCAATTTTAGTTCTTAATTCTCGAACTTGTTACGAAGATGTTACATAATCATTATTTACTTCTCCGTTCTTAAATACAAATTTAATGTAAAAGCGGTCTCACGGTCGGTTGTGCACGACAGATGATTATCGCGATCACGTTACTAATCCGAACGGTTCAACCCGTACTTCGGCTTCTACCTGACGATACGCCCCATTCGCAATAAAGTAATTAACTTCAACTTCGAGGTGTTGGTGACAATTGATACCGAATGGCGCGATCGCGTCGACGATTTCGTGCACTCGCGCCTAATGAGATCGATTAGAGATAAGATGCGAAAAGAAAACTCGCGCGCTTCCTGTTACATCGGCCGATTATTGTCGCGCTTTGTTCCTGATTTATGCGTGCGAGCGCAATGCGGTGCCTCTCCATCCCCGAGCTATCTGAAGTCGATTCATTAGCGAGAGCGCTCGTCGCATTTCCAATAGGTGCGCCATAAATTTCGCTCTTATCTACATTGCTCGTCGCGAGTGTTATACAAACGCGGCTTTAATAAATTGAAAAATCACGCTATACTTCGCGACTAGGATCTCCGAGGTAATATGACTCCCTGACTTACGGCGGCTCGTTATCATATCGCGGTAACGAATATATTCCATTACGTGACAACTGCGCGCGTGTATGCGTACGAGATAGCGAAGAGATGACGAGGGCGGAAAGGGTGGTCGAGAAAATCTACCAGAATATATTTAATCAGGATCGCGTCTCGTAATTAGGGTAAAACATTTCTGAGCCACACACACGGCGTGTGCCCCTAATAGAGATGTAGATACGTCGTTTTTTCGGACACCGTGCGATCGACGGATTTCACGCAAACGTTGGAATTTTATTCTCAATCTGTTCATTACTCTTTCATGATATACTTAAGTATATTAGAATTTTTTTATGACCGGTGGATGTTTGTTGAAATTAATAGATAACTGTTAAAATTGCTACTCGATAGCTACTCGACAATTGAAATTAATAATTATCGTACAAAGAGTTTGATTTTCATTCTGAACCACACGTATATACTGTCGCACAAATTTCGAATCTTACAGAAAAGTGAACACGACGAATTAATTATGTTTTTTTTTTGCTTACAAATACCGATTCTATATTTTGCGAATTAATACCATTTCCATATATAGAGCGACTATTATATAAACGTGCGGCTGTGTGTGGAGAAGAACTCGCCAAAAACTCGCTCTCATATTTTTCCATAGGACCGAATAAATATAAGCGGGGATACGTCGGAATTTCGTCGGGACAGAGAATGAAGAGGGGAAACAGGCTGGCAGACGTGCCGCAGTCAGATAGCGGAAGTAGTAGACGACAGCTTCCGATGGACCGCATTGTGTACGAATCGCATGCAAAATGTAGGAGCCAAATATGAATACGTCCCCACAATGGACCTTCTCCGATTTCACTTCTTTCGATCGTATCTCTCGTTGTAATCGCACGGAACGATGTTCGGAGGGATACATAATTTTCTCGAACGGAGCGACGTTTTCTGAGCGACGTTCCCGGCGCGTTTATAATCGAACCACGTCGGAATGTGATTTCCGCATGAACTATTTTTCCATCAACGCGCACAACATGAGTAAATGCAATTAATATAAAACACAATTCAACGAGTTCAACTATTTTTTGACGTTTTCATTTTTTGACATAATAACAACGTTATGTTAATCTCGTTTCTCTTGCGTGTTACTTTGTGTCATTTTTTAATTACCACGATATTTTTCCTCGAATCTTTTGCCACGCGTCAGATTTTTTGCGTGTTTGCAGAAGACAGTCTGTCCAAAGTCGTCTACATGTGATGGTGCTCAACGGTAATATGTATGGACGCGGCGGGTGATTCTTTAAGCGTGAAATAAATAACTCGGAGGGCTCGGCCGAAAACGTGACGCGAGCCAGTTTTCGGACCCTCCAACGTCACGTTAACGAGAAAAAACCAAGGGAGCACATTTTAACGTCAACAATTAAAAATATTGTACATATATTATCGGACTCGTCTCTTTGCAGCACAGTTGCCGCGAGGGTCGTCTTCGCTCATCCTTCACGATTACAAACTTGTTTTCGGCTATGTGCGCGACTCTCGTAATTATAGCGGGCACACGTAGACGACATTATACATGTTAAACACGTATGTAACCACTGCGCGTAGAGAGCGGCACATGCTACGTCATGTTTTATATCTTCAACAACGGGGAGAAAGAAGTGTTTTCTATTCTTATCCGTACTTATTTGTATTTACCTTTGTTGAAATACCAGCGTGTAAACAACCTTGTAATCGCTTTAATAAACAATATATTTTCATGGACTTTTTAAATTTATATTATATAAATTAATATATATATTATAATTAAACGTGCGTATAATAATGACAAATATACATAAATTGAAATATTTGAATTACGACACTCGTACGCTGCATTGCATCGAGCTTTATCAGCATTACGGCATAGATTACATCTGCGCAAGTTTGTTCGGCGTTCATAGGGAAAAATACCGCGTTTTCATAATTGCGCGCGTTTTTCTCTCCTGCAAAACGAACCGCCCCCATCTCTCATTCCGGACAAGGCTCCTCATCGCCGACTCGCTCTTATCTTGATATTTTTAGGAGGGTATTTTCCAGAGCTGCACGTTCTTTTCATTTCATTTAAACGGCGAACGGGAAGGTAGGACCGCCCGTTCAGCGCTCTTGCAACGGATAGCGCCACATTTTCATTAAGGCTGATGATTTATTGGCATAGTTAGCCCGGTCGACCTCGTTACGGCTTTCCGAGGAGGAGAACTGAGGGATGCTCCTCAAGAGTTTTTCGGCACGTGAAAACCGATAAACGTTCGTACGCATCAACGTTTCGATCGCGTTCGTGTCGCGAATGCGCGGTCATCTGAATATCATCGCTTGCTTAAAAAAATGATAAGTCACAAAATTGGCAGAGATATATCAGGGATTCATTAGTAAAATTCTATATTTAATAATATCTTTAGTTGTTTTTAACTTCCCGAAAAAAAAACATTGTCAAAAATAAAAAAACATTGCCTAAACTTGAAAAAGAAATTTCTATTCTCGAATTTGATTAATGCAAAAAACCTGTCCTAATGATGTGAATAAAGAACGAGACTGACAGAAACAATCTTCGAAAGAGACGCAGCCGCATGTCATTTTATCTTTATTCGGCCAGCCACAAGTGTGTCGACTAAATTTGGAAGATTCTACACATCTTCCAACCCGAAGAAACCAATTGATAAATCGAACCGGCCCGAAAATAGAGCAATCTGCGGCGATGCCGACGAAAGTTTGCCAGACGCGAGCACCATTTATATAACGTAAAGGATAGCGAAATAGAAAGGACTCGCGAAAGGTGCCGGCTAAAAGGGAAGACGGATCGACGACACCATCGTGCCAGCCCGCAACCGACATCTTCCATACGTCAAACGCCCGCCGACTCGTCTTTCAGAGCCTCCGAAAATGTTTCACCTTCGCATCCAGATTAAAGAGGGTGGTGAAAGATATTTTATCTTCCTCCTCCTCATATACAAAACGACGAAAGAAGGTGTCCGAAACACTAAATAAGAAAATTAATAAAAAAATATTTCCTATTTATCGCACTTTGTTACTTTCACTTGAGCAACTAAAATAAGAAATATTGCTAGTCAAATCTTTATTTAAAATGCAATTACATTTTTTATATAATTATCATATTTTATTCGAGGCAACTTAGTTCCGAAAATGAATCAATTCAATGTTTACATACTGAAATGTTTTTACTCTAACACTCATGTGTCAATCCTAACATCTTCTAGAGAAAGTGTGACGCCGAAAATCATTTCAGTGAATCCTGATTGTTACCGCATGCGGGCGCGTTTAAAGTCGTACTAATTAACACGGCAGCGATTCAAGATGTCGGCCGTACACCGTGGGGTGGTTCGCGAAGGAGGAAGTCTTAAAGCAGCGTGTTCTCCCTGGGGAGCTAAGTGTTAGGAGAATTAACAGCAACCCCTGATCTTGGGCCTCTATGCTATCTCCCTAATAATAAACTGGTAATTCCCAATGCCCCTATAAGTTACTCCCTTTCAACGCCACAATGACCTACGAGTGCTAAGACGTATTGTCTACCGGGTGTTCGTGATCTGTTCTATCGTGTTCTTCATTCTGTAGACCATTAGTTGATTGAACGAGAAAAACGAGCCAAGAACAGCGCGGAGAAACGTCGGAGGCTTATGACACCGGAACGATAACCGCCGTTATATCGCGACACTGACTTCCGACGATCTTCAGTCGCTATATATCGAACAACGCTTTTCAAGAATGCGAATTAATTGTTCTCAATAAGAAAATAATGGCTTGCTTAAAAATTCAGCAAGTAAAATTTACGAAGTAACTGCTTGTTTTGAACGAACAAAATTTGCTGAATCTCGACTTTACCATGATGGAATATTGATGATCGCGCGCGTTCTCTCTTCCGGACATTTAGCGAAACTTACATCCAATCGGATGTTAATGTGTACTCTGAATAAATTCATCATGATTTCAGTGCAATGCTCACCCGTTACATCGTTACAAGTCCGGTGTATCCGAGAACATGCACACCTTCATCATAGACACCCACCATGACCTGTAAAGTACCGTGCTTTCCGTCTCGAAGAGGGGTGGTGAACGCAAACAAGAGAAAGATAGAGAGAGCGGATGCTGGTTACAGGATAGAGAGAACGAGAGATTGTAAACTTCCACGAGGAAGCTCAACCTCTCGACGGGAACCGGTTAGATTTATGACCATAAATTCCTATCCAATAAGAAACAAGATCCGTGTATTCTCTAACCGTAACGATACATCGTAACGATACAGACTTCAATAATTAAAACCGGTCGAAGTCAAGCAATAATGTTGATCTCTACAGCTCATTTAGAGCAGCTTTATTCATCTTCTTTTTTTCTTAATATGTCAGTCACGTTAAACACGTTTGTCTGTTTTCATTTCGTAGCACAAGAAATGCGCACATAGATTTTAAACAATATAGTGTCACAAACTATTCGCGTAGTTACAAGTTGTATATATTTAGTGTTACATTGACCGTAACTACTTGGCAGTAACTTCGGTAAATTATATGTATGCATGCTTGATAAATCTAATTGCTTCTCTCGGGAAGAGGCACTAAAAAGCAATGAGAAGCGTCTTACTGCAGACGAAGGATATGTGTTCTCCTCTGTTTAGTGTGGATATCTGCTCCGTAGATTAGGAACGAAGGGGACGGTAACAGTGACCGATAAATTTCGCGGCAACTGTCTCTTACTTGTAATTAAACGCACAATTTAAACAGACCGTTAGTGTCACCATAGTCGAACCGGAAGGTCTCCTTCCAGCGAAAGCAAATTTTGCGATGACATTGTATGCGTGTATGTAGCACTTTGTGGCGTCAATTGAAACATTGATTATTTCACGTAATAATCTCGTAAATATATTAAATAGACATAAATAGACTAATAAGTAAAATAGATTAACGTATGACAGACGAATAGATAGACGAGTGCGATGATAATACATAAAGTGACGAAAAAAAACTCAAGATAAAAAGAGATTATTTTCACAAAAAGAGATGTACTTCTTTTCAATGTGATTTCTTATCACTTATCTCTTTGCACGTGAAAACTATTCTTTTTTTAAAAACCTTAACTACACAAAGCACAGCACAATTATTTTCTATATAACCCACATATATGTTATGCATCTGAACAAGACGTGCATTTTCATTGTGCATACATATAGACAAGCTATCATCCTAATTACGGTATTGTGATGACCCGCGTCGCGTACCAGTCGAACATCTGCGATCCATCGTGACGGATAAATCACCTTGGGACCACCCTCCAATCGCATCTCGCCCATCGCCTTGCATATAGACAGTTACTAATGAGCCGACCCCATTTAATTAACCGTATATGGTTTCGATGCAACTGCCTGACTATTTGCCGTTGTGTACACACACATGCGGTATTATCGCAGCGACACGCACAACTTCAACTAACAAATTTATTCCAACGCGAAGCGATATTTCATCGTTGACCGTTTTCTTGCGTCGACACATCTGTTCGATTCGTATCGTACGGTTCACGCCACAAATAGATATGAAAATTCGCTAGTAGTGGTACTTCGCTAATGGTAGAAACAGTTCCAGTGAAACTTTGTGTAATTCATCGTCAGGCGTTATCGGAAAATGAATTGCAAATCACTTTGCATGCACCAAGTAATTTGTAGGCCTCGCCAACGTTTCTAATCACGATTTTTCCGCACACGGAAGGAATCGGTCAATGTTAATCTTTTTCTTTTTCTTAATTAAGCATCTATTAAAATAATCTCTCTCTCTCTTACTTGTTCTGTAGATTTATTATTAAAAAAATAATTTAGTACCACGTTTATATCAGGGTTACTGTTGTCTTGATAAATTTCGATTTGTTACATATTTCTAGAACTTTGTATAAAATTTACATATACGCGTACTTGCTTAAAAAGATATATAAAAGATACGTAAACACGTAAAGTTCAGTAAACACACAAACAATCTACGTTACATGAAAGAGAGAGAAAAGAGTAAGGAAATGATTATGTTTTTTTAAATGCGAGGCTCTCAAGAGCCTCCGTGGCGCAATCGGCTAGCGCGTTCGGCTGTTAACCGAAAGGTTGGTGGTTCGAGCCCACCCGGGGGCGTTATTTTTTTATATTTTTATAAATTTCAAATTTTTACACCGAATTGTATATTATGATTATGGTTTATCGTATAAATAATAAAATATTTAAAACTTCTGAAAATTTTAGAAGTTTTGTAAAAATAAATTGTAGATACTAATATGAACTTAAAAAAGATTTCTAGACAAATGTACAAAATGATAAAATTTAAGTATGTATTTATATGACCTTATGATATTTATATTAATATATTTTAAATAAGTCATGTATAACCTAAATTTGTTTTCACAAATGTGTGAAATATTCTTTCTTCGAGGTTAAAAAAAAAAAATAGATACCCAATACTCTAAGTAAAATATAATGATATGTGACATATTTACGCTAAAAAAAATGAGTACGTACAATTTATTTTTAAAATTCGAATACGTTAATTTTATGTACAATTTCATGTTCACGGATATATGATAAGTACTCACCAATCCCCAACGGCGCCGTGGCTTAGTTGGTTAAAGCGCCTGTCTAGTAAACAGGAGATCGAGGGTTCGAATCCCTCCGGGGCCTGTAAACGTGAACTTGCATTTTTACTTATTTTTTTTAATTTGCATGAAATATTCATTTTAAAATATGTGTATATTACAAACAAAATATATTAAATTAAGTTATTTAACCACTTTATTTTACAAAGAAGAAACAGAGTAAGAGAGAAAGAAAAAGAGAAAGAGAGAAAAAGAAAATGGAAGTCACAAGAGACTATGAGACAAAGAAAGAAAATACGAGAAAAAAACAAAAAGAAGAGATTTGGAACGATCTGTCTCATCGATATAATATTTATAATCTTATTTTTGCGTAAATAAGTGCACTTGCTTACTTGTGTGATATTACAATATCTCCATAAAGAATATGTGTGCGTCTTTTTAGTTCACTTCTATTCGCGCGATTTCGCGAGAACACTTGCTCTTTTTTTCGTTACGATTTCGACAATAATATATTACATTTGTGACTCGTCAATGCAAAGCAAACTATTCCCGTGGAATCACTTGTTGCCCGTTCGTACTTAAAATCTCGTGGTAAATAAAGAAATCGAAACGTGCGCGCGCGAGACAATTGTTTTGCAAGGTCATTGCGGCGCGAAGTTTGTTGATACAGTGGGGGCAACTGCCGCGCGCGGCAGCAGCGCGTCTGGCGTCGTAACAGCTGCGTGCAAATACACAGCGTCCTAACCTCGTGTTGTCGTTCGCGCAAGAATGACATCGTGTACGGATAAGTATAACTTGAACGAGAAACGGTTGTTTAAGGACGTCAAAGCTAGTTTGGCATGCGGAGCTGCGGGTGTCAAGGAGACACGGAACGTTCTTGAAATTCGTGAAAATGTGCTGTACGTATGCCATCAGAATGCCGACGAGTGCCGTGTGCTCACGTTCAACGTCGCGGCGGTTCGTGACAAACCTGACGAAGACGTCCCATATCAGGTAATTCAACTTTTTACGATTATTTCGCATTACGTGCATGCTCGTGCTTGTCGAGAGATAGTTTCGATCGAACGTGTGCGAGAGGAAACGGCGCCGACCTGCACATCGTGCAACCTAACCTAACTGTAACAATGCCCGCGCGTCAGCTGCTAACGCGTGCGCCGTTCTTCGCACGTTGCTTGCGGATGATAGATAACTGCGTCTCGTTCAATGTGTACGTACAGCCTCTCTGTACATTTCGACTTTTACAAAATAAGAGATATAAAAATAAGACGAATAGTTTTATTTTATATTCAGATAGATACATTTGTTAAGATTTATCTCGCAACAGTTTTATGACATTGTTTGTTTACGGAAAACATTGTTACATGCTTATGCTACTTCTGTAGCGTTATATATTTGTTTACACTTCTCATTTAATACATAAATATAGAAAAGTACTAGTTATTTAATTAAATAGTGACGGGAGTAAAACATATTTTTTTTTTGTTATTCTTTATTTTGAACATGAATTTTTTACGCTAAAATATTCAATTTAAATTGCATCAGAATCTTTTTTAATTTAATTTCTCTCTCTTCTCTTTTGAATTACATAATCTTGTATTGTATATTTTATTATCTTAAATATCTTGAAAAGACTTATACGAATTATTTCATGCCATTAATTTTTCGTACATATACGCGAAAAAAAGTGTTTAAAACGCAATATTGTTAGAGATCAATAGAAATTTAGAAAACAATTGAGAGAAAAGACACAAGAATTTGTTTCCTTGAAGTTGGAAGCCGAAGGTTAGCCACCCGCGCGTTTTAACGGCACACTTGCGGGAAATGATTGCGCGGTAAATGAAAGGGAAGCAGAATCGCGGCGAGAATGGTCAGGCGGCACGTTTCGTTCTCGCTGGTGCTTTTATTTCATTTCAATGGCACCGTGGGATCAGCGGGTACGTTAATGCTTCGGCGCGCGCGAGCGCAAAAGAGCGGCCAGGGGATAATTTATAGGAAATGGGTTGTTCGACGCTCCGGAGTAATTTAATTAAAATAAATGTTCGCGCCGCGGAGAAGCGTTTGCCCACACGGACGGACCCGCGGTTCCACGACTGCGAATAAAATGCAAATTCAGACCCTTCATCGGGGAAAGGGTCATGCGTACGCGCACACGTATATAGGTAGGATAGATAAAGGTACCCGCGAGGGCGGCGAGGAGGAGAAGAGAGGTAAGTGCGGTCTCGGAGGGTTCTGGCGGTCTCTCGGTACCGATCGTCGCTCGTTCATCCGTTGATTCGATAAGCCTTGTATTCGCTTAATTTCACTCAGCTGTCGTTTTAATATAACGCGTTGACACAATTTTTCATTTGCTTTGTCGGTTCAAATCTTTATCAAGAGCAGCAAGAGCAATCATCACTGCTCGAAATTAGAAATTGATTGAAATATCGAACGTTTCTTGGTATAGTTACGATAACAGAGTTGATACGCGATACATGATAGATGAGACAATTTTGTAATCTTTTCCTCCCTCCGGCGGACTTCCCCGAGAGGCGTCTCGATTGCGTTAAACGACGTTGACGACACGGCGCGTCGCGTCGTGGAGGCCACTTTGCGCTACCGGGCTGTATGCGCTCGGGCCTGGCTGAAATATCGGTCGTAAATAATAAAAGTTAGCGAGGTTCCTCTCTGGCGCGCACGCCGGGACTTTAAACCGGAAGATAGGTGTCGCAGGATACGGACGAGGGCGGCGGTGGGCAAAAGTGGTGGAGGGTCGGGGAACGGCGGTGTGGCGCGGGACGGAGACAAAGACGCGCCATTGTCAACCGCTCCGCCATCGGAACCGCCATCCGCCGCGGGAAACTTTGAATCATTTTTATTGCATAGAGTTATCTTTGTTACCAGCGGAACGAACGTCTAAACGCGCCCTCTCTTTCTCTCCCTCCTGCGGATGTATCACTCTCTCGGTCTTTCTCTCTTTCTCTTTCTCTCGCGCCTTTCGCCAGGTCATTCCCAGCCCTCGTCCTTCGCGTCCTCGCCTTCCTGCCGGTTACGCTCTCTTTCCCTTTTTGCCCCGTCTCCGACGGCCGGGCCGAGAGATAATACGAACGCGAAAGCGTTCACACCCCTTTGGCTGCCCAAATGGAATAAGTTCTTTAATTCGCGAATTTACCGCCGGGCAAACGAATCACCCGCGCCCGTCGCCGAGATAATATTCGGCGGACGAAAGAGAGGGCTACTTCTTGGCCGAACTTTTCATTTGCGGCGTGTCTTCTTCAAGGACCTCGGTACTTCACAGCTGGAAACAAACGAGAGTTTTTTGTGGGTCGTTGAGTTACCGAGAGTTCACTCAAAAGATTAAAATGCGCTTAAGATACAGACGATGCCAAAATTTATATGTTCTTCGGGAGATGATATTTTGTGAAATAATAAACTTTTGATGCCCTATTATTGTCCAATGTTTTTCTCTGTTTTATATAAAATAACTTTCTTAACTTTAGAGATTAAAAAATAATTATAAACGTTAAAAGACAAAATATAGAAATACACCGAACAAAGTGTTTAATTAAAATTAAAATTTTTAAGAGTTTTTCGCGGAATCTTCCGTAATGCAATTTTGCTTATATTATATCGTGTGTGATTCTTTATATCACACGTTTTTTTTTGTCAAGCTATTCGCCGCGATTAAAAACGTGAAACGCAGACGATCGCAATCGCGGCCGAGGTAAGAATTACTTCGATTTCGGAGCACGATGCGCTGCCAACGGGTCTACGTGAGGCTTTTTCTATATGCCTCGCGACGTATAAAAGGGGCAATCTTATCTAAATTAAAAGCCGGACTCGCGCCGCGACGGTCGAGGGTCAGCGGCGCGAATAAAATAGAAAATTTCGGGCAAATTCCTGCCGCCGCCGCCGCCGCCGTCGTCGTCGTCGTCCCCGTCCCCGTCCCCGTCCCCGTCCTCCTTCTCTTTTTCATTCCATCCGCCGCCTTCGTCTCAGGAACGGAGCGGAATATCGCGTAATAAGCGAAATCCTGTGGACGATAATTAAAAAGTAATTTTACGGTGACATTTGTAACTGCGGACCCGCCTACCCGCCGTCGGTGGTAAATACACGTGGAGCCACGCATTCTGTGTGTACACAAGCAATAACTACGATGTACGCGTACTTACACGTGTGCGTGCACGTACGACTGAACGTTCTCGCGGTCAGATTCGCGCGTATAAGCAAACGCGGGAGTGGTTCCCGGCGGTTCCTGGCCGGGTTAGGCGCCGCGCAACGTGGAAGTATACGAGGAGGTACCTAGAGCAATAAAATTCACGGGAAGTGTTTTACATCGGGTGGCGCGCGTAGCTCTCTGTATACGCTGGATATGGCGGGAGGGAGGCGGGAGAGTGGAAGCGAGGGAGGCTCGACGAATTCAGTAAGTGGCGGACAATGGCTTTTGTGGTAGACATCGGCCGTCCTACCTCCGCGCTCATCCCTCTTCCCAGCATTCGTATTTCGTTCCACCTCCTGCATGGATACATTTTCCCTCCCACGTACCCTTCCGTACTGTCTTTCTTTCTCTCCCTTTTCCGCGTCTGTTCGAGCACTCGAAGCGTCACGCCGCCAGAGATGCGGAAAAAGCGGTAATCCTATGTGAACTGGCAAAACTTTTCTCTTTCTCTCTCGACTCATTTATTAATAGAGATACATATATACGCACCCTCGAGAGCTTCGAAGAGATAATCGCGCTGCATTACCATGAAATGTGTGCTGCTAATGTCCCGATTGAGAATGTGTCGAGCAATAAATAGCAATAATTATGCAATAAAAGATGTTTTACTGTGGAAATTGTTGATGTTGTTTTTATATTTCAATTACTTGTTATAAATAAGATATATGTGAGAAGAAAAGTCGTAAAAATTGTTCGACATCAGAAATGCAGTTTAATGAGCCGTCAAGAAGATGCTTAAACCAGAATTGCCGATGTTATTGGACGTCCAAGGCGGAAGCAAGGCCGCCGTGGTACATTCAATATACACGAAGATGTAAGAGTGCGAATGTGTGTCTCGTGTACTGGTGAAGTGGCACCTTTATCTCTCGCAGCCGCGAAGTCGTATACAAGAACGACGGTGGTCCATTGTCAAAGCCGCCCGTTAAAATACGGAATACGCCCTTAGTCTTGAAAGGAACCGGGCGTCCATTATCGCCACGTGTATAGCCTATGAGCTGTGAAAGGGCTGCGAGGTTTCCGCAATGACAATAATTCCGCGCTAATAACCCCTCGCAGAGACTTCTCCGAACAGCCCTTGTGATAACGGTAGCGTGTCTTTGTAACCCGACTGGTCGCGTCCAAAGACCAACATCAACAAAAGCCGAGCGATCATCGAGCCCTTGGAACCCATAATCTCTAAAGACATCTTCAGAATTTGGTTCTCCCGTAACTTCCTTAGATCACTCGCGCGAACTTGAGCAAGCTTACACACACATTTACAGTTGTGGAACATTAAATATCTCAATTTTTTTCAAAATCCAATTTACAATGTGATTGAAAACTTAATATTGATTTTCTAATACGCGCCATAAGAGATAATCGACGGTATAGTGAAATATTTTATTTTTTTTCACAACGAGTTTTTTTTTGTTGCGCAAATGATCGTCTCGATCGCCAAGCGTATCGAATCGTGTGTTCTGACGGATGAGGGTCGGCGAAGTGGATGGCTCTCGTTCCGCGGGGGGTGGCTTTGTCATCCGTGGGACGCCTTGGTGAGCTAATGCATTTCCTTTACAGTTTTAATGGGCATTCATAACTAAGTTTAATAATGCCCGTAGGAGGCGAGCCGTCGCGGTTGCATATCTAATAATTCCACGGCTCGCGCAGGAAGTGGCGCGCGCGCGGCACGGATTTTAGTAGCGGCTGCTCGAGTTCTCGAGACTCCTCGCACCACCCACGGCTCCAAAGATATCCATCCGATCTCTCTCTTTTTCCTTCCTTCTTTTCCGCGCAGCTTGGGGAGCACCGTTCTCGGCCTCGTATCTGAGTTCCGGCTTGAGCAAAAATAACTACGTGTGCTATTTAACACCCGATTTTTTCACTTGTATTATATCGCATATCTTTATATCGCATGTTTTTCTTCTATTTTGAGGAAAAATATATAATTCGATGACATAACTAGCGAAATAAAGTCGTAAAGAAGAACGAGATATCTTCCGACTGTCGTCTTTCTCGTTACTCAATCGTAGAATCCGATGGAAACAATGAAATCGTAATTCCCGGCAGCGAACTCGGGCGGAATTACCAAGCTATTTCCATTTTATGTCCGATACATATCGCTCGGTAGCCGAAAGCCCATTTGAAACGCCTTAATCGCCATTGAATCACCGACGATGAAGACTTGCGGACAGAAGATCCTCGAGCACCTATAGCCACGGCAAGGAATGAACAAGGAGAGAGAGAGAGAGAGAGGAGAGGGAAGCGGGTTCCGGCCACGACAGTGGCATAATGGCGTCTTGGTAGTAGGACCGAGATATAAATCCCGGCGCCCCGTTATATGGCGTAACGCGCCATCTTAGCTCGGTCTTCGCCTCTTCTTCGCGAGCAACCGGAGGAGAAGGCGAAGTCAACGGCGCTGTCTCTAATAAATAATCCCAAGACAATGGACACTGTCCAAAACACGGCGGATCTTACGCCTTTAACTTGGGTACCAAGTCTCAACCCTTGCCCGCGATTCTCGCACCAACCTCCTTGTCGTGTCCCCCTTTTCTTCGGGGCTCTCGCCGCCTCGTTCTCTCTAGGCGACGACCCGGCCATCCCTCCCCCGCGAACGACGCCGCTGACGACAAATTCACACTTCTCCCCCTCCTTCTCCTCCTCCTTTCTCCCCCTGAAAGCGACCATCGTTTCTCGCACCCCGCTGCTACGGCCTTCTCGAATTATAATGTTTGTTTCTAACAAATTACCATGATAATGCCTGGCGTCGCGCGGCGAAACCGTGTCTTCGGTGGCACACTTAAATTACAACGACTACGAGTACGCGAGTGTCGGCAATCGTCGTCGCTGAGGAACCACGGCGACGTCGTCGTCGTCGTCGTCGTCGTCGGTGGCGGAGAACTCCTAGCGAGTAGTTGTAATGTTAATTAGCCACTTACCTAACCGTACACCCGTAGACAATCGGACTCCTTTCTCGAGGTATTCCGAAGTTTCGTATTCTCGACCGCTCGCGCGCGGCAAAGGGGAAGATTTAAGGGCCGACACGAACGGGGCTACTGTTATGTGTGATATTCGTGCACCGATAGGAAAGTTTATGCTTCCGGCAGTATTCACGGGGCGCTGTCTCTCTTTTTTTTCGCGCCTTTCTTTATCGCGCGCTTGCAGTAAACAATTCGATAAAACAAAAAATAATACGCAAACGTATACACGGACATAGAAATTGATATTTATTACAATATATAAATTGTTAGGTCCGCGTAATTTACATGATATTATAATTAGCAAATCTCACAAGCTTAATATGTGCCGATAACAAGACAACTTGTGCTGCTCCAGTTAAATGTAAAAAAAAAGTAGGGAAAAAGTAACGCATCGTTCTCCTCGTAGTTGCGGCGCATTTACGAGGACTGTCTTGTTCGTCGTTACATTGCGGACACATTTGAGTGCGCTGATTTAAGTTCCACGCCTGATATGACAAAGCGTTATTACAACCCGCGCGTAGGAACACGCGTTAAATCAGGAGTCAACGCGAGGAAATTCTGTCCTACCGGTCCGGAACATGTATGCTAACATCATCGTATTCGTTGGCGCGCGCGCGCGCATAAAAATTATGTCAGCTCCTGCGAGCGGACGCGCGAACCAGCGCTAGTAATATACTTTCCACGTTTCGTCGGCGGACACTCCTATTATGCGGCGAGAACTGCACGCGGACTGCGAAGGCGATAAAGTTTATCTTCCTAATAATGTAATAAGGCCAATAAGAACACAATAAGCCTAAACGTGGAGATAATAATAAATCATTAATTAACAATAGCAATTGTTGGAACGCGTGTATCAATTGCATAGTGTAAATAGTATGTTCTTGTTGTATATCTTAGTAATTTTTATTGTGCTCTTGTATGTGTTAATCTTGTGTTACATTATTTTAATTTATAAGTTTGAAAGAGCTCTTTGCTCAAAATATATTTTATATTTATTTTCCAAAATCGTGCCTAATGTGTGGCCGCGTGTTCTGACTGCAGTAACGATCGTGATAACGCGTAGTCCGTAGAAACGAACGAGGAATGATAGGGGATTCCGAAAAAAAATTGTCGACCGTAATTTTTTCACGCAACGTTGTTGCCGCGGTGAGGTTTTTGATCGCCCTCGGTGGGAAAAAAACCGGGCGTTAAAATATTTTTTCCGCGTGACAACGTAACGCCAGATATATAATTAGCGTTTGTGCGAGAGAGAGAGAGACAACGGCGAAAAGAAGAACCGGGGAAATAGGAGTTTTGTTTGTTTGTTTTTTTTTTTTTTTCGACAATTGAGCACAGGAATCACTGGATTCAGTGACAGAATCGACACAAATTGTTTTCCGTGTAAATCTTCATTTGACAAAACAAGGTTAAATGTAAACTATTTTATCAAAGATACAAAACGCACATGATTATATATCGGTTTTAGTGTCTGAAAATTGTATTAGTGCAGTCGATATTATTTTACTCTATAATTTCGAAGCGAATAACGGTGGTATATCCCGAGGTTGAAAATTTCAAATCTCCATCGAGACCGGAAAATATCATTAAAATATTCATACCGCCGCATAAATACACCGGAATATTGATAAATGGTTAGCCGAAACGACCGCTTTCATTATCCTCTCTGACTCGAAAAAGCCCACCTGGTTAAAGCGCTGTTTACACGTTGAAATCATAAAACGTTGACTGCATCCGGCGAATAAACGTGTAACGCTCGTAATAGCGACAAAGTCGACAAAGTTGACTGCTTTATCGACACGGTTTTATTGGGAAGGCTACGTGTCATACACTGCCGAGGTTTTATTAGAAATCCGCGCGCAACAATGTGCACTAAACTTTTTCAATACCAACTAGCGCAATATTTGTATATGTAAAAACCCCGCGACAATTTAAAAAAAAAAAAAAGAAAAACAAGCGTTGTGCGTTTCAACTATGCATTTTCATTGTCTTTAATCTTTTCGATAAGCAAGATTAGTATGGCAGTTAACGCGACGACTAGCGAATAAGCGCGATACGATATAATTCGCAAAACAGAGTAGCGACTTATGAATGTGTAATTTTTAATCTGCCGCAACGACTCTAACAACGAATATGACAACGGTCTACAGCGAACGAGCTTTTAATTTATTGATATGTTTTATGAGACACACACGAAGTAGCAACTCCGTTCAATTATTCATACTTTTTATTTCGTTCGTGTCCAATGTAGATGCTAACTCTCGTAGCAACGACGCAATATTTTCATTAGTATTTTTAATTTCTAGAATGGGTAACATTAAGTAGTGTGTGTAATCTTACTATTTCATTTTATTTTATTCGAATTGCGTGTCACAAAATTCCATTTCGAAATTGACATTTCGATCAGGACGAAATGGTCGCGAATTTCGATTGGAGTCGAAATACATCAATTTCTCGCGATATAAAATCGCCAAAAAGAGAGGAGAGAACGCATATACCAAGAAAACTCGGCGAGAAAAATGTTAAAAGAATAAGAAGAGGACGAAAATTGAAGCGGATGGAGGAAGGAACGAGCGAACGTCTGGCTCGGCCCTCGAGCAGTAAATCTAGAAACGGTGTTACGGGGCGGCCCCGGAGATAATGCGCAATCATTTCGGAATGGAAATTAAAATCAGATGATGAATCCTAACGATGCCGTTTATTATTTTAATTTTCCGCGAAGGCCGCCGCCGACGCGGGCTACCGGCGGCCGCCGCCGCGCTGGTAACTCGAGTTCGAGACACTAAATTACCTTCCTATTAGCCGTATAATTACAAGATGGCCTCGGTAATTTCCGTTTATTCCGACTTCGTCTCGCCGAACGGTGGCTTTATATTGCGCGCGGCTGTACCGAGAACGCGCGTACGCGCGGCCGTACGCGCCATATCGCGTTGATTGCCGGTAACCGCGTTCCGACTTGTATTATTCGTCTGAAACGAACATCAAATAAAGACGCGAAACAGGGTATTGGCATCGGTATTGACCTTACTTCTCGTCGACAACGGCGTGAAGATCTTTCGCCGCATTTTTCCTCGCATTCTTCAACTCGAGAAACTTCCCTTTTCCGAGCCTTTAAACGCCAATAATCGGGACTTTTGCTTTTACGCCACGATAAGTCGCGGACTTCTGGTTGCCCTTCTCCGCGCGAATTTACATTCGGCGGTGACGTATAAACTTCCCAGAAAGTCGTTCTTTCCCTCTTTTCGCGCGAGGCGTATGCTGCCGGCAGCTTATTATAATGTAACTGTAACTTTTTATGCCGCTCGTAACTCCGATACAGCACGGCATCGCGTCTACGACGGGAGGCATCGC
Source organism: Pseudomyrmex flavicornis (assembly GCA_014825475.1). Classification (NCBI taxonomy): domain Eukaryota; kingdom Metazoa; phylum Arthropoda; class Insecta; order Hymenoptera; family Formicidae; genus Pseudomyrmex; species Pseudomyrmex flavicornis. The sequence goes on along the minus strand of QVNW01000864.1, from coordinate 9,064 downwards.
CATCGGTTTTCACCGGAGTTGCCGCGTGCACATTTGGACAAACAAGCATTATTACCCTCCAGCTACTCGCTCGCGACGTCTGTGCCGACGTTTGTGCACACGATTGGGAACGGTTATGGCTTTCTATATACGTCCGCGATTTATGCGAATCACTAGAGACTTCGTGCGGATAGCACCCGCAGCAGTAGTATCCCGGTCTGTTTCGCACAATATCGCGCGTGAAACTGTCAAAATAAAAATAGAAACGCGGTTGAAATCATGTTGGACAAAAATATTTCTTCGTCTACACGCTTAGTATCGCGAAATATATCTATGCGATATATGCGTAACTCTACTCGAAACGAATAAACCAGACAATTAAGTTTCCGAACAAAAACGTACTTCTCAAGCATACACGGTTTCTCGTATTCATTAAGAATGGGGTTGGGGCTCAGACCGATACACCTACTTTGTTCCTAACGTCCGGCTACTACGTGAATTCACCGAGCTGCTTTCACATACTTCCAAGATTACTTTTCTGTCCGCCGTGGAAAGTCGGGAGGGGAGGGGGAGGGTTGGTAATTAAAACCTCGAGTAGGTAAATAACGGACTGCTAGGCCAGTGCGCGGAGAAAACGCGAGTCTGTAGCCTTAAAAAGCGAGAGATCCTTAAAAACCGTCGGACCCCACGTCGGGGATCTGCCGCTATTTTTCGCGTTAATTTGAATTTCGTAATTAACCGGCTACGTATGAATTCTCCGGAGAATACATAAAGGGTCCTTCCTTTAATTTCCGCGAGGATTCGTTATAATGCCCGCCGCCCCCTTGCGCGAGTTAGGTCGGACGTGAATTTTCTGACCTCGAAGGGGACGCCCGGACGAAAGAAAGAAAAATGGACGCCGAACGTTATAACTGGAATACCGTACTATGCGAGGTCAGAATTACATCTGTCATCATCACATGTCGATTTTTACATGATAATAAGTGTTTGCAAATAAATCAACTTTAAGTCATATTCAATAACACATTGAAATAATTGATTTAAGAAATTACAACGTGAGAAATGCGTCGGATTTCGTTGATGTTGCGAAAAAAATGAGGTGCTTTTTTTAAGTGCTACGACTTTTTAAAAGAAATCGAAATCTCCTCGGAAAGTAATCATGCCGACGACTGTATTTACGTACTGATTGGGGTCGGCATCGTGGTGCAGGGAGCCTACTATAATTACCGAGTATTTTTCTCGCGCCAGCTACCCCTGCAGTTGATTGATATTTTGTATTCAGGAGATAGCGTTACCATTTTGCTTTAGGTGAAGTTTACTTCTGGGTTTTTGCTATCTTTGTTTTATAAGAAAATTAAAAAATTTTTATTTGCGCGAAATCTTAAATGTTTTCAAATTTGTAATTACGCAGTGGTAATATTTATATGAGGAATCTTATTTACACGAGAGCTCACGTTTTTTTTTAACAGACATATAAAAAGAGTTTTATTTTCAAGACATGACTCGATCGAGCCGACGAGATGGCACTCGGCTCGGGTATAAAACGCGTAGCAAGTTGGCGCGAATATCTCGAAAAGCGGAGAGTCCTTATAAACTCACGCCCCATTTCGCTGAAGGTTCATCTTTAATTTCTTCGCGTTTTTTCCCCTGTTCAGCGCCGTGCGCCACTCGACACTCTTTTAAATTCCACCCCGATCCCACCGTCTTCGGACGCTTCTTCCGAGGAGGAAGACAAGCCACCCCTGCGTTACTGTTCGCTCATTTCTCCGGTTGTCTTACGGTGATTAACCACGGCTGCTAACTCCCACCCTCGTAACCACCTCCGGCTTGTTCTCCATCCTGGACCGTTTTCTCGTATCCCTCCCCATCATCTCTCGGATCCCACCCTCTCGGTTCCTTTCCGTCGTAGTCACATTCTTAATATCGTCTTAAGATATTTTTAAGTGTCATGTTATAGAGAACTTATCTCTCGTCAAAAAGAACGCTAATGATATTGACACCTTACAATCTTTTTTCAGATGATTTATCATATGAAGTCTGAGAAATCGATAAAAAAAAGTCGGCTCTAGACATGTAAGATCCATTTTATTCGCTTGATCTTCGTCTCTCGCGTTTCAGGATCCGGGCGTCGGTAGTCGCATTCTTAATCGCCCTCTCAAGATTTTTAAGCGCCATTAGGGAAACTATATTGCCATTCTCCGCGCGGCGCTGTACCACCGGTGTCGACCAGGTCGGTGATGTCGACGTAGAGTGCGACGACGAAAGCGCGAGAAGAGAAGACGCGAGATCGCAGAATGCGAGCTTTCTCGGCTTCCGCTCAAATTACGTAAATAAATTTTCTTTATTTTTACAAGCGCGGCTCTCGTCTCGGCGAACGTGGCTCTTTGACGGTCGGAGTAGGGAGTTGAATATCGTAACTCGGCTGTTTTAATGACAACGATATCGTACTTTACTTAGTGTTACTAACAAGATGATAGCCTGTAACTCCGTTCATTGCGGAAACGATTCTTGATCATCAAATTAGCTAATTTACTAATTTCGTGCTTTGTGCAACATATTAAAAAAATGGAAAGAATAAATACAAAATATTTTGTTTTTCGTTTTTTTTTTTTTTATGAGATAGCTCGACAAACGCCCACGATCATCCCGTAGTTATTTAAGATATCTCTCTATCTGTGTATCTTCAGCATTCAATTCCGGGCGAAAAGTGAAAAAACGTGGTAAACGCTCGAAATGTCTCGATTTAATTATCGCCCTCGCTGCGAAGTTACAGCCTTATTTATCGCGCGAAATAAGGGACCGAAGGAAAGCGGAACAGAGCCGGCTTACTACTTAAAATGTACAAATCCGACTGTCAACCTCCTGTCGGGCTTTTCAACCCTCGTGCGACTTTTTTACTCACCACAAACGCAGCCTCACCGACGTAGCGACGAAAGTTACGAAGTGCAAACGACATCACGCAGCTTTTAAATTAACATCGTGTGTATGAAAGATTCATCAAGCATTTAATGAAGCAAGAAATAATCGCAAGAGCGAAGAATTATTTATTAAATTATTTGTGTTACTCTCGTGTATTTTTACGTGTAAATGTTTCTGTTACGCGTAGGTACAATATATGTGTGTGTGTGTGTGTGTGTGTGTGTGTGTGTGTGTGTGTGTGTATATATATATATATACATGTACAAAATCTTTGTTATTTAGATTAAATGTTTTCGTGAAAACTTCCATACAGCGTACAATTTCTATCAACTTTAATTTTTACTTGAAGTTGATGGAAAGGTGATTTTTAATTTTAATTTTTAATAAACTTAGTCAATTATTATACATCGTCAGTATATCGCGCAATGTTGAAATGATTATATTAAAAGAAATATCTAAGTGTTATACTAAGGTCTCTTTCCGACTTTCAATCCCGGTCTCTAGAGCAAATCGCGACAGTAGCCGAAAGGGTGAGTATATTTCATTGTAAGGTCACCCCAGAGTGCTATTTTCACCCACGTAAGAGACTTCTTTTCGTCATTCCTGTTGCGCTTCTCCATTCTGCGTATACAATTGCCAATTCAATATGTCGGCGAGCACTGGGCGGGGACATCGCGCGGGGCTGAGAAGTCGAAGTACAAAATTGCAATGGCCCTTTGTCGCCCGAGGCGAAAATCAAATTACGAAAGCGACGATGCAGACGAAAGACGATTTGGGACGGTGCGAGGGTGCGTCTCTCCTTCGATGGGAAGAGATATTTAAGGAAGGAATATTTTATTAGTTTCGATTGAAATTTAAACGGGAAACGCGGAAAGTTCTTTCCGAACTCCCCTTTGAACCGTATACATTCTTATACGGTTGCTCGGAAACAGTAATTTATTGAATACTGTGGAACATCTCTATAATTTAAGTCTGTTTTAGGGAATCAAGTGTAATTTTACACGGAAATTATATTACGCACATTTGGCAATAATATATACTTTTGCAGTTTAAAAAAATTATCTGCCCAGAATTTTTAACATTAAAACTCGAGCGTGAAAAACTTAATGCGTGGCAAGATTTACTTATTTTAATTTTTTTTTTTTTATTTTTCTTTTTATAAAAGAAATGTGAAAATATAAAAAATTAGGAATATTGTTGCATCTAATGGTTTAACGGTGAAACAAAATCACAATTTCTGGCAGTGACAGAAAGTTCAATGCCTGACTCGACGAAGAAATTGATAGGAATCTTAATGGCGTTAAGACGACTCTTTCGCAATTAGACTTTTTAATTTTTATTAGCGACGTTCTCTCTTGTCCGCCTAAGCATATGCATAATGCCATGAATATTTTTGCCGTAACTCTGCCAACTTGTCTCCCAAGGAATTAACCCTTAAATTAGCAGTTAGCTTCAGCCTCAGACGTAAAGTCCCTGCGTCCCGGTAAATTAGAACCTCTCGTAGTCTGCTGCTGCTTCTCGCTCTTTCGGTTGTTTCTTCTCTCTTCATCTTCTGGCCCGTCCATCGTTCGACCTTTTCTCTCTCTTCCAAAACTTTTCTTAAACGTCTTCGCCAATGTCACCCCATGACACCTTCGCCAGGAATGCCAGCTTGACGCGACGCTTGATACTCCCTCTCCTTCGCTTCTTAACTTCCCGCTATTCTTCTCATAAATCGACTCTTGGTAGAAAACAGTCAGATTAAACGATATATTCACATTAACAGTCTCTGACAGATAATCGACATCTAATTCGACAGATTTACATCATATCATATAAGAGAAATATTATCGATTGCATATTGATGAATATTTCTTGTATATTTATATTGTCACTGAATTCTTTATTCGCATTGACGCAAAATTCGCAAAATGGCCGGAAAATGCGAATGCAATTCGCAGCCGTGATAGAGAGGAGATTTCAACGCCGCTCGAAGCCAACGAATCGAAGAGCGAAGCAACATCGACTGCCGGTTCGTCCAATCGAGAGCAGTCGAAGTTGCTTTTCCTTCGACAGTCGTTTTTTTTCCTCAGCCTCACACGCGGCCATGTTAAGACACGCCAGCACGTGAACCAGTTTAAGCTCCTGCAGAAATACGACGTGCAGCTCGACCAGTGAAACTTATTGCACTTCGTGCTCTCGCCCCAGCGCGGAGCTTCCGAGCTCGCTCGGTCCCGGGGCTTATTTAAGCCGGCTTCCTAAGTGCGCATACTAAATATGATAATATTGCAACGGCAAAAAACGTCAGCGGTATTTAGTCGCCTAATTAGGGGATCGTGACTCGTTTGCGAACGTTTCATTTCGTTGCTCTTTGCCTTCTTCCAACTGGCGTCCGCCACTATGTTTCGCCACTCGTACTTCTTCTTAATCCTCTTCTGCCATTTCTTCTGACAATAAGCAAAGTGACAAACAGACGACGTGATGCTATAAACTTCGAGAAAACTTCCGTTGCCGTCTCCGCGCAATGTACGATATATTTCGTACGCGGTAACGGAAATCGTGATTAAAAATATAACAACAATAGTTAGAGTAAAAATTTTCTATTTATATTAATAAAATTTTTTTTTATATAATAAATTTATATAATAAAGTGTATCCGCGCGCGCGCGCGATTTGCATTGCAACTTTTATTAGAAATAATGACATGTAAGACTTTCAAAGAAGCCGTGAGAGACACGCGTATCTCTTATTGATAAAGTCATCGTTTTCTACGTAACGATTTACGCCGCGATGCTCTAAAAACCATCGACAATCATTACGCATTCAGTTCAGGAAGTGTCGCAAGTGAGTGAAAATGTTCGCGTCTTTCCGTTTGAATCCAAGAGTCCCATCTTTACTTTTACGCGAAGATGCAGAATGCATTGCGCATGCAGCCGGGATTTCTTAACGAATCCGGGAGAGCCACTCGATGACTGGCCGATGGCACTGGTAAGGGGAACGATGACGAGAAGAGCCGAGACAGAGAAGGAGAAAGGATTTCCGCTCGTTACGAAGCGTTGCGCGAGAGAAAATAGCGCGGGGGGCGGCCGGACCGGCGCGATGGACCTTGTGGGTGGTACCAGTTCGAATCCCGGGATGCTTCGTCGGGTTCGCACGCCCAACCCCCGTCCTAACCATCGCGGGGTGAGGTGTGCGGAATCGTCGGTGGCAGCGACGACGACGGTGGCGGCGGCGGCGGCGGCGGTGGCCGTTTTCACTCCCACCGTACGAGACCGAAGTGGTTGCGCCTCTACTACCCCCGCGGCTTCGGCGTCGCCTTTACCCACCTCTGTGCTCACCCCTTCCTCACCTGCGAGAGGGAGAGACTCGCTCTCGTTTCGAGGCGCTAGTCCGGCGTTTTGTACGACTCGGTGAATCCACTTGCTCGACAGCCAGTCGAGTACGTAGCACAGCACGTCGTTTCTCGAGGTGGGGATGAAATTTACGATTGGAACGAATCCTGGCTCTCCGCTACTATCTCAACCGCGACCTGCGGCGGCGTCGGCACCAACGACGTACGCCGCGCTTACTCCCGAGGAAATAGAAACCCTGGGTCTTTTGTGCACTTTCGTAAATACATCACGCGTATACGTGTCCCCGGGGATCGGGGTTTCGTATGAAAAATTTTGTTTACTCGATTTTTTTCCCTGACAATGCACAGCTAGATTGCAGATTTCCCATTCGGACACTCACGCTTAGATGAAATCTACACATGTTCTTAGCAATATCTTGTAATGCCTGTCTTAAAAATGTGCAATACTACGTAACAATGCAAAATTACATCTTCTGCATTTATTTATAAATGCATATATTATAACTTACACGAAATTATTTATTACATCATGTTAAATATGATTACCTTATCTGGAAGTGTTGCATAACACAAAATACGAAATTATATTTAAATATTTATATCGTTTCTACGATATGTGTGTGCGAAAGTACATTTCTGCATACATTGTAAAATAATTTTGAGTTTATTTAATAGTAATCTAAGCCACAGGCAAAAATTATTATCATAATCAAATCAAGTACAATATAAATTGTCGATATATATATTGCAAAAAGAAATGTGAAAAACATCATTTCTTTGCCAAGTAGTGATTACGTATCTCTCTAAAAAAAAAAAAAAAAACCCACGCGATTCAAAGATCGCGGTAAGGTTGTGTCTCGAATTAGACTGCTCGTGCTTGATCTGCCGGCAACTCATTCCCGACAATCCTAAGTTACACACACACATACATACACACAGATCTAGAGGAGTAGTGACATAGGTGATGTAGGCCGATTCCCCTACTTATTGCGGGATGCGCGAGCTTACGTATGTATAGCAGCTCTTCACCGCGCGTGTCCAGGTATTCGCAAAGACGTGTGGTGGAGGAACGCGCGCGGTAGAGGACATCGACAAAATCATCCCTGCCGCGCACCATCCTTTCCGCGTTCGTTCGTCCGCGCGCACTATTCCAGAGCATCCCAGGCGTCCCTTTGGCACGTCTCTCTCGCGTCTCTCTGTCCCTCTCGTTTTCCACCCACTCGAGCGGGGCTCACTTACCGCGAGAAGAGCGAAAAGGGGGTGGTTAGAGGGCAAGAGGACACGCGGAGGAGGTTGAGCGGGGTCGGACGAGGAGAGACGGAAGCCGCCCCGGCCGACATAGCCGTAATGATTTTGTTTTAAGGGCGTGTTTAATTATGAATCCGCATCCGGTTGAGGCTCCACCCCCCTTTGCACGGCGCACCACCAGCAGCGGCAGCAGCCCCCACGGGAGCTCGCGGGGAAGGAGGTAGTAGGGTACGCGGTGAAGAGAGCGCGGTGGAGAAGGAAGAGAGCTGTTGCCGGCAGCTAGGTGGCCCTCTTTCGGTCTTAATTGCACCGTATATTACCCATGCGGTATTTCTAATTACTTATTTTTGCTCGGCCTTGCTCGCTCGGATGCCTCTAATATCTTTGGCAGGCCAGCTGCACGCATTTAATTGGCGCGTAACGAGCTGATGACGTGCTCTTTATTCCCACCCTCACTTGAAACGGATGCTGCGTCAGATACGTCTTCGAGACATCGACGCGGATATACACATCGAAGCAAACTCGAGGCCTCCTTGCGTGTGATTTTTGTGACTGCACAGGATGTCAAGATTATTTCAAATTTTTTATTCGGAGATTTTATTTGAAGCTACCTTTTTTTTTTAAAGAAGTTGTTTGCATTGAATTATTTACAATAATATGTATTATTTATTATTCATATTTTATACGTTATTTTTTACGTTATGTGTTCTCACATCTTCACAAACGGGACCGACATAATGTTTTCCGTATCATTTTCCGAGTCAAAGACTCGGTTCTTTTTGAAACGGGGGAAATATCGCTACAGATCTCATATTCATCCATTCTCTCAAAAACATAGGGAAAAACACCTCGTTAATCTCAAAAGAGACGAAGAAGACAGTGTCGGACTGATGACACCGACTGTGAAAAACGAGCAGAATCGCCTGTTGTGACTTCGTGAGCCATTTCCTGGTTGTCGCTTTTGAGCGAACTTAACCGCGGTTAACCTCGCTCGGATTAATCTCAATCGCGCGTTCGCGAGAGCCATCTAAGCGCGATAAACCTTTCGCGCATCGCTTGCCGCGGTCCATGGCATTTACCGTCATCGTCTTGCGATTTTTTTTTCCAACGCTCTTTCAACCGCCGTTCCACGACTCTTTCACTCGTCGCACGTTTGTTCCTATTGCCAAAGAGAGTGTCGTCGCCTGAACGTTTATAAGGAGCATCCATTTTCGCGACGGAGAATCATAATTGCGAGAAGATACACGCGGTATAAAATTTCAGTTGCCGCTACGAGCGGAAAGAAACGCCGTTTGAAACACGAGACCGACTCCTTCCTTTGCCTCCGAGATTATCTTCCACGAGAGATTATCTTCTACATGTCTGGATTTGTATCTCTTTCTCTCTGCTGCGCCCTTTGCGGTATCACGACACTGAAAATCTACGTACGTTATCCGTGCAAGTATATCCCGGGGCGCGTAAAATGCACGCTTGACGGAAGATGTAAAACATCCGACTTTTAATAAAGTTTCATAAATATGTATCTCATGAAGTTTCCATAATGCTCGGATACGATTTAAAAAAAAAAAAAAAAAAAAAAAAAAAAAA
>QVNW01000863.1:0-69161 GCA_014825475.1 Pseudomyrmex flavicornis | reverse complement strand
AAAAAAAAAAAAAAAAAAAAAAAAGAAACCTCCGTCTCGGAGTGTGAAAGTTGCCACATCAATTACGTTCGCACATATTGCGATCGGAAATTGCCGCGATATTGTTCGAGGAGAGAAGTGAATTTATTTCTCACTAATAAAAAAGATAAGAGACGCGTTTTATAACTTGTACCTACAAGATTCTAGTTTTCTTCTTGAAAAACCATTCGGCAAAAAGATACTGTTATTGAAATAAATATTGATGTTTATATCTATTGCCGCCTCACAGAAAGATATATTTAGACATTAATGGCGGTTATATACGCAATGTAATGGCCAATAACCGGGACTTGCTTTACGATCAGCTGTGCGAACATCGCCATTATCGGAACGAGCGTCCGATCTCTGCGCTTTACGTCTATTTTACAAGCAACGTCGCCCTACAATGGATCCTCGTAATTTGCGAAATTCGAAGCAGTATCTTATTATCATAAGCAGATTTGTCGCGTCCTAAACGGAGAAATATTAAGCTGTCAGCTATGAGGTCGTCAGAGCCCTTCAAAGACGATGGTGTACCTGATCTCTCGCGACATTCTGCTAAGAATGCAGTCGATCCCCCGCTCTTTTTCACGAAGAAGAAAACTTTGTCCTTTTTTTCACTAATGAGTCAAGTTAGATTTCTCGTTCGTTGAAAAAAAAAGTAAGATTCAAAACTCTAAATGCGTGTGTCTCAAAAGATATTTAAAGCGCGGACACTTCCCTGCTTTTGAGTTTTGGAAAACCTCGTCGCGCTAAGCCTCTGTAGACGAGAATCGCGAAAGACACGCGTCTCATTTCCATAATCAGATTAGCCGCGCCCAAAACGGAGAGAGAGAGAGAGAGAGAGAGAGAGAGAGAGAGAGAGAAAATGTGAGTGAGAAAGGAAATTGCCGAAATTCGTCGCTGCTGGCGAATAATCTCGTTACCACTCTTTGAGCGAGTGAGCGAGAGAAAGAGAGAGAAAGAGAGAGAAGCCATGACAGAGACGATGTCACTCTTCTCTCCCTCTCCCATTCTCGTTTCATCACGCGTCTTTTTTTGCGCGCATCGGACGACGGACGCACGTGCATTGACATGCACCATCTGACTGGATGACGTCGCCGGTCAGCAATTGAACGTAATGATATTCTGGTACCGTCCCGCGCATTACGCCGCCCTTTCTCTTCTTCCTTCGTTACTCGCGGCGCGCGAGAGAGATAGCGAAATCCCAGGTCGTCGTCGTCGGTTGGCCATTGACCGACCTTCGCAGTTGAACTGTGCCGACACGCACTCCTTTTACCCTCGCGAGTCTTCCTCGTGTTTTCTCGTTCGCCTCCAAGGCGAATCCAACGCGATGCAATCCTGCACTCGATTTAAATCCTGCGATCGGAATTCTTTCGAAAATTTACTTTGTTATTAAAAACAAAAAGTTCTTAACGTTCAATTATCAATTTTTTTATTTTGTCAATTTATCCGCTAAAAAAAAAAGATACTCAATTTCTTCCCCAAATTATCGCGCTCAAATTTCAAGATTCTTCATCTTGATTGAATTTTTTTTTTTTTTCGATGCTGATTTTCTGGGTCTTTTAGTTCGATCAAAACAATATCGTCGATTAACGAATCGTGCGAATTCGTCATAATTATGTCGCACTTGTTGGACGACCAGCCGGCTACGTTTTAATCTAGGAAGATTAATGTTCGCGAGAGAGAAAGAGAAGAATGCGGCCTTCCTTTCGCGCTCACCCAGTTGTTACGAGCGCGATCGCCGCGGCTGTAATATGCAAGCCGTTCGTAACTCGCGAACAGACGCGCGAATACGGAAGAGAGCGAGAAAGAGCAAAGGGTCGATTTACCGGCATGCGGGGTTGCGTTCTGCACGCGGCAACATTGAGATTAAACGCATTTTGCACGATGTTGCGCGCCACTTTGCGATCCGAGATTTCTCTCGTTCGGTTCGTTTATTTTTCGCAAAAACGACATTTTTCGAACTAATTGCGTAATCCTCGTTTGCGCAATTTTTGCGTAAACGAGTAAATTACACGATTCGTCGTGCACCGCGCTGTATGTATTCTCGCGAGATCGCATTTATCGTGTCATGCGGCTCTTGTGACAGGCTGATATCTCTCGTAACGACTCTCTTAAAAACTCGATCATCGCCCGATACGAACGACGAGCACTTTATAAGACGAGCTTGCCACCTGCTCTCTTATATAGTGATGTGCGCTCGATAGAGCAAAAGAAACCGCCTCTATCGGACAAACGTTGCCGCCGAGCGTACGCGCGAGCGATTAATGACCATCTCTAGTGATGTCCGCACGTGACGGACAACGGCCACTTGACTATCTCTTATCCATCACTGAGGTGCAGGAGTTAATGGCCAATGGGACACGATCCCTCTCTCTCTCTTTCTCTCTCTCTCTCTCTGTGTATGCGCTCGATACCGCGAATAAAATAGCGAAAGAAAATGAAACATGTGCGCGGGACGTGGAACTAGGAAGATTGATGCGTCGTCGAGTTCTTTACTTTGAGATATGAAACTGTCCGCGCGATCGTACGAAGTCATTTAAACAAATAATTTTCTCTCCGCGCGAGAGAGAGATTTATATAAAAGCCGCTCTTTCCGTAAATAAATTTTCCATTTCAATAATTATAACTGTTCTTGACTCTCTCTCTCTCTCTCTCTCTCTTTTTCTCTCTCGTATTGGAGACGAGGCGAGGGGACGTCTTCAAAGCGACTTCGATATCGCGATATATAATTTTTACGAGGGACGCTCTCTAATTAAGACATAATTTGAAAGATACGGAGCTCGCATCGCGCTGTTCTTATCGCGGGTGTCAAAGTTCTGGAAGCGCGGTCGCGCTATTTTCATGCCGTGGTCCCGCGTTGGACGTGAGCTCCCCGGAGGCTTTTCGCAAGAAGCGCGTATGCACGCGTCCGAAATTATCGATATCCGAAAGAAAGTGTCGGTGCATGTACATCGGTGCGTGTACATCCCCACTTCCATCAACCCGATGCAGGACGTGGCGTACGTGCAAGTCGAACGAAATACGATGGCGGTGGCTTACTTGCGACCAGTTAAGCCCCGCTGCGACGAACGGAGGAAGCGGTCGCGAGCGATATTACGAGCCGGCGCGGCGTGGACGTGCTTTGTGGACGAGGAGAAGGGAGACCTGCGCGCGCGCGTGTGAACACTTTAAGTGGAATTACTCGTTATCCATTTGGAAAAATTGGCACAGAACGATAATTCGCGCGCGCGCAAAAAAAAAAAAAAGAAGAAAAAAGAAAAAAATTCCACCGACCGATTAATTAATACGCGTAATCCGACAGAGAAATAATAATTAATGGTCTAGGAAACTCACGATAAAATATCCTTCATTATCGCGCGATAAAGGATGCCCAATTAGCATTTCATTAATCTTAGACGTGCACAAGCACGTCTTAATTTAGAAAATAAGAAAAATTGGTGCACGTCGAAGTAACGACGAGAAGCGAGATAATTAACATCTATCTTTAGAGCGTTCGCTTACAAAAAAAAAACTGTAAATAATGAGTTGTGATATGAATACTTTAGGAAGTGAAGTAAATCACATTTCGTATAACATAAACAAGTGGAAAAAAAAAAAGAAATATTGAATATAAGTATATTGAACGATGATGATTTACAACTTCGTAACATTAACATTCGCAAATTGATTCGCGTCATTCGGAAATCGCGATGTCGCGACGCGCGCGCAAGACAATGAGTTATTGCAATAGACAAACGTATATATATATATATATTTTTTTTTTCGTAATATACGCTACTCCATTTAAAAAACACTGGCTCAAATCAACAATTTACACACACGAGTTTTTATTTAAAACACGAGAGAATGCTCGTACTTAAAATTCAAACCTATACATTGCATGTAAAAGATTTTCTACCTAAGTGAGTTTTTTTTCACTACACACACACAACACACGTGTGTCTTCTCCGGAACTTTAATGCTAATTGTGCGAGTAAATTTCTCATTTGTACGCACTTGTAAATATTTATAAATTGATAAAAAACAATTTGAAACTGGGAAACACACACAGAGATAAGTTACTGATACACTAATATACCTTGTTATTTGCGAGTTGCGCGTATCTCATCGTTTCTATCGATCTACGCTCGACATAGTTTTTTTTTTGTTTTGAGATATGTAATAATACTTAATTTGTAAAATTACAATGCGAACATATGCCGAAACAACGACTTTACATATATATATACCATATCATTTCGTACCGCCCGTCGTAATACGCGCATCATTATTCTCATCCGGATCATTATTTTTTTTTCCCACAACCACGACCTCATATTGTCAAGGCATCGTGCCGATTCCGTCGGAATATCAAAACCGGTCTGTTATTAAACGTAATATCTTCCTGCGCGTCGCCGGTAGCTCGCAATCGAACAATTGTTTCCGCGTAATGATCGTTTCCGACTTCGCGCTTGCTACTTCTAGGACACGATTCGCGACCCCCCGGCGATCTAGGTGCATTGTTCTCGATCGTGCTCTCGCATCGGGTACCGATGAGAGTCGGAAACGTAATTACGATCTAAAACGTACGCCGGGAAATCGCCGTCTCACGCGCCGTCCTCGCGCTTAATTGGCGTTAATTAAAGGACCATTACCGTCGTTCGACGGAATATGCGCCGTTTAATTTACATTCTGCTGTGCGAATATAAATCGACGAGATATATAATCGACAGTCGCGTGTATTTAATCGATTAATCAAAACATGTGAGCTGTCGTGTGTATTGCGACTTGTCAAGTCTTAAATCTTACTTACGTCAAATGCGAGATATTTTATAGTCTTCTTCTCGCGTCTTTGCTCACAACGACAAATAATAATCGAATTATCATACAAATGCAAAGCGTTTCTCTAATATTCCTTTTATTGATTTCAAGCGCGTTTCAAGCGTTCGAACACACGCGGCGGTTAAACGCGCTATTAAATAGAATTTGATGGCGCGGCGTTGATGCACCGCCACGCCGGAAATAGGCCACGCAGAGCGACTTTATGAGCGCCAGGTAGAGCGCCCGCGGTGACAGACCACCGACGAAAGACAAGGGACTAAATTAAATTTGATGAGAGGGAACAATTCCCTTTGCCTTAAATCATTTCAGAGAACAGAGTAGGATCGTAAACGCTCTGTATATTGATTAGGAATTAATTCTGGCGATAAATAATCTTTATACACTCTTTTGTATCTCCCCCCTCGTTAATTATGTACAGGATGTGTTTCAAAAAACTTACGGAACAAGCTTGTTCATGAATTACACAACTCGCATCTTTTTTCTTTCGGTGATTGCGTCCGAAATTTGTTCGAGAAAGACGAATTCCCCATCGCTATATACTTTTATCTGAAATACCTTTCTGGTGTAATATAATTGTACATTCAGAACTCGTTTGAACTAGAAACTCGAACATGTCGTAAATATAATCGCGGTGGTTTCTATTAACGAAGATATCGTTATCTGATCGGCAAGTTCAAGAACTCCGGCAAAAAGTCGCGTTTCGCTTCTGCGCGCGCGCGCGCGCACGCGGAGAACCGGTATCTCATGTGTGTGCAGATATTTATTTTACTCTTGTAAGAACTTCGTTACGCGTACATGTGTCCACGTGTAGTTTTACCGTATATTTACATAGTTACAGAATATTCGCTTGTGCACGCGATGGTGGAAGCGAAACGCGAGAGAGAGAGAGAGAGAGAGAGAGAACGCGCGCCTGCCTCGATAAGCACCTGCCTCCTGAATTCCGACGACACCGCGTGCGCGTTCTCGCAAGCCGGACGCGTTTACACGCGGTTAATATCTGCGATTTGTAGGTCGATCCTGTCGATCGCCGACGACTCGAGTCAGAAGTGAGTTACCTCACACTCACTTAATCTCTCGCCTCAGAGAGAGAGAGAGAAAGAGAGAGAGAGAGATTTACTCTCCTGCGTCGACCAACTAACAATTATCAGTTCCGCTCGCGAGCTCTCGAACGTGCGGTTAGCAGTAAATTTTGTTTTCGAGCTTCTTTTTTTTTGTTTTTTTGTATTCCCTCAAGTGCTCCTTCAACCCGACTCCGATTAGCGAGTGTTGCATGATTGGCTCGTGTTGTAATAATGCTTAAAGAAACAAATAATTAATTGTCGATATAAACAATGTTCTTTTTTTGCGCAAATTTTGCGCACGCTGCCACGTCAATCGTATCTTTTTACGTTCTATGTTTTTTCAGTTTTTGATTGATTACGTAATAAGTGGTGTAAGTCAGCGATAAGTCGGACATTTATACGACGAGGACAAAGAATTGCAAAATGCATTCGACGCACATACGCACATATATCAGCTCTTTACGATAGATCTGTGACAGTCAAAAATTAGGAAGATACGCGTTTTTTCAAAAAGAAACGCGACGTGCGCTAAAAAAATTTTTTTCCTTCCTCGTTAAAAATATATTAGTTCTAACGGATGCCACGTTACGCGTGTCACAGCTAACTCCGTCCCATTGGGTTAAACTAGTTTAATCCAAAGCGGGATCTTCAGCGCGGAATTCTTCAGTTTCCGAGCAGCGTCAATAAATTCCTCGGTATCGAGTCCTCGAATCTACACAGCGCGTGTAAACCACCCCGTATCCACGGGGAGAGAATCCTTCGACATCTCGGATTTCGTCGGAGGATCCCGCGCGGCGATTTCCGGCGCGCGAATCGCTGCGGAAGAAGACAGCGAATAAAAACAAAAACAAAAAAAACGCAACGCTACTAATCTTTTGCCTTTCTTCTGTTTGTTTTAGTTAGTTTTTTTTTTCTCACCCACACGGCCGCCCCACGTTCGCCATCGATCTCGCCGCGGTGACGTTGAGTTTAAGATTGCGGTGTCGGATTTTACGCGTCGGTAAACGAGCCCGACAGCAGCTCGCGGGAGCGATGTGCACACCGTGACCTCAGATAACCGACGGAAGAGACGGCCGAGAAAAATCGACAGCGAGTCATCGAGATAAGGAGAAAAACGAACAGACTGACTCAATAACAACGACGACGACGAACATTGTTGCGAGACGGGAGCGCAAGCAGGTTGCTCCCGTGTCTTCTGCACGGTATGCGACGCACGATAAACGCCTACGGGGAGAGAGGACGTATACAGGAAATAAAAAAAAAAAAAGATAACACCTCCTCCCGGGCTAATGCCTTCAGAACCAAAGGGCGCGTGTGTGTGCGCGCGCGCGCTGCGGGATGTTATCTGCCGCGCGTGACATGTAAACCCGACGTGCGCCTAAAATGAGGTAACGACGAGGTGCCGATATAAAATACCGATGTCGGGAACCGCCTTCGCAAAAGCTGTTGCCTCCTCCCATCTATCCGAGCCTCGGCAAGGGGAAGAGAAATAATTCTCGCCAATTGTGTGAATCGGATGATTATCTATAACGAAGCGTTCGGAATATTTTTAATTGTTGAAGAGTATGTCTGAATGTGTCTGATGTGCAAAATATGTATATAAATTATCTGGAAGATAATATATAGTGTGCGTGTGATAAATATAATTTTTTATATTTTAAATTGACAATCGTTAACGTCTGTTTCTTCTTGCAATAGTTTTTCTTTCACGTGGCATATCTTTCTTAATCCACAATTATTAAATAGCGATTCATTATCAGATTCAACGGAATTCGGAGAATTACACGTACGAAGAGACGAACGTGTTTACCGCAGCGGGAATGGCTGCATTATTACTTTCTCTCTCCGAAAGTTTAATAAAAAACGATATCAAACGGCGCGAAGTTACGTACGTAGAAAACCAACCGGATTTCAACTTTACACCGAGGCGTCATCTCGTCGGGGTTCGCGTTAGCCACGGGGGAGGGGGAGTCTTCACATTAGCACTCGCTATCTCCGATAGCGAAGATCTTTTCGCTCGGGGATTGCTGATACACGGGATGTTCACAGTCGCAGTTTCTCTTGCAAGGAATAATTCTCAAAGAGAAACAATAGAAATAACATGAAAAATATTTTTTTATCAATTAAAGCTTTCGATTTTCTTCAAAATAAATGATTGAAGCGAGAGGAGAGATCGAGCGAGGCTATACCTAAGATGAAACATCTCTCGTGTGTGTAATCGTAACTAATGTAGAAAGAGCAGAAGGATATAAATATGTTACTCGCTTCCGGGTAGTTAGAAACGGTGGGTGAACGCGCGAGTGATTGAGTTCACGCGCGAGTATCTTGATTGCGATAATTATTACGCGTCGGCAAATGTGTAGTATTGCCAGTAACCACCATCGATTGAGTCAAGACAACTTCCCTTGTCTAGGAAGTAATTAACGTGCGATATGTATTTTATTGCGTCTTGATCGAGGCAAAATTGTAGTATTTTTAGAAAGATGGATTTCTTTAATTGTCTACGAAAATTATTAAAGTAACATCGTTTCGCCCTCTCTTCGAAAATTACAGACCCGATCCTCTTCCCGATTTTTTTCCACATTTCCGATCACTCAAAAAATCAATATACAAAATTCCTATTGGCTCCAACGGCACGAGATGTCAAATATTTCCGACACCCAGTCATCTAATATCCCGAGCCCTTTAATCTCACAACGAGACTCGGCAGCCGCTTCTTGTCAAACAGCCCCGTTAACCGCCTCGCATTCACACACGTACGCACGCACACACGGCAGATCGCTAAATTGCTACGTTAATAACCCACACCGCCATAAAACCACTGTGCGGTAAATAAGGAGCGTTCCGACCTCCTCGTCCTCGCGTGCACCATCCGGTGCGGTTTCTTCTAAGCGTGCAAGCGTTTCGCTATCGCGAAACCAGTGCTGAGGGGAGCGATCTCTCTCTCTCTCTCTCTCTCTTTCTTTCTTTCTCTTTCTGTCTCTCTTTCTGTCCGGGCTCACAATGTCCGATCGGAATTATTCGTTCGCGGGCGCCGTCTCGAGAGAGCGAAAGTGGTCCGCAGCATCGAGAGAGACAGACATGTTGGATGACCAACCGGGCAGGTATAGGTACATAACTTACGCGAAGGCGGCAAGACTGTTCATGCGCGATATACACGGCGGCCGACGGTGCGACGCTCCACCACACCTCAATGGAATAAATTTACATGCGCCGCGGCTCAATGAGCCCCCGACGAGTTTCGGCGCGTTGCGCGGAATGGGGAGGAAGAGCCTGGTAACAGACGACCCACCAGAAATGTCCGAGCCCGAGGGAGATTGCCAGCGAAAGGGAAAGTCGTCCTTTCGCTTGTCTGAATGTTTTCTCAATTGTCTACGATTTCAGCGACGTGAAATACATAAGCAAGTACCAAATTAAATTTAATTAGTCTTGCTCGATGAGTTATTTCTGTTTGTAAAATGTATTTTTTTTAATTTTTTTTATTGAATTAAAGTTCGAATATTAACGCAAATGTGCAACGCAACGAGTTTCTCGATTTTGATCGTCAGATTCCCAAAAAAATAAGAACCGCCTCGAGCCGATTATCAGTAATGTCGATCGAATAATTACCGTCCGATGAATATTTAATGCGCGAGTTCGCGCCAACTGCCAATTAGGCGCATATAATTGCGCGCACGTGCGTTTAATAATCGACCAAAAAAAGTATTTCCGATCGAAAAGGAAAATCAGTCCGCATTGTCTCAATTACATTTTAAAACAGAAACCTTCTTCGCAATAAAAAAAAAAAAAAAAAATCTTTTTTTGCATAATCAAAGTTGGAGAAGCAAGATCCGCAATTGTAAAAAAAAGAATCTAGTTATTTTAATATTAATTTTTCGCTCTACTCTACTCTACTCGTGTGAAACACGTAATGGATTGCCGATGTGACATCGATATTTCTCGGAAGCGTAACATGCGATCGAAACACGCTAAGAAGCTTAACCCACAAAATAATCTATCAAAACACGGTATTGACATTAAGAGCGACGACAGGCTTGCATTTTATATACCGCACGAGCTAATACATGCGGAATCAACGTCAATACTTCGAACCGTGAAGATCCATTACGGATATCTAGATTCACGAGGAGACGCGCATTATCTCGCTTTCGTAGCAAATATGCGCAGAGAATATTTTAATTGGGCTCGCGCGCGCACACAACACGCGGTTCTCTAATCATCGCGTTTGCAAGTGCAAGTTTGTTTTACGCGTTGCTTCTTAGAATGCTATTTGCTGTCGCTAAAAAAAATGCAATTTATCCTTTTATATTATTGAATTAAAATTAATTAATTGTATATCGTTAGAGAGATGTGAGACGTATATTCCGTCAATTTTTTTTTAGATCAATTCTCAATACATCGCATTTTCTTCTGTCTTCGACTTTTGATTTTTTATTTCATTATCTCGCGAAAAATTGTTCGTACAATTCTGTGTTGCCGGTGTTAAATCTTGTGATCTCCGCGCGCGCGCACAGGCTCTTCCTCCCTTGATATAAAAAAAAAAAAAAGGCATTGAGGCACGAGATTAAAGCAAAAGAGAGAGGCAGAGAAGAGAGAGTTAACGTGAACCAAAGCGCCATGACACTCACTGGTGGTAGATCTCACACGAGATAGCAGTTTTGCATTTTAATATCTCTCTCGTGGCGGGCCAATGTCACGACACTTTATGATCCTATCATGTCACAGGGAGCCGTAGAATCCCAAGACCCATATACCATCTCACTAATATTCGGGACCATGTTCCCCCGACCGTTTCTCGCGCGACAAATCTTGCGTTCAGAAGAACTATCACTTTAATCCGAGAGACAGAAACACACAAGTTTTTTTCAAACAAAGTAACCAATGTGTGTAATAACGCGTATCTAAATTTGACAAGAATTTAATACAAACTTAACATTATTATTATTGAATCACTTTTCGAAAGATTAATATTCTCAAGGTTTTCCATCAATTTACTGCTTAAATATTAATAAATTATTCTTTATAATAAAGATTTTCGATTGTAAAATTTAAAATAAACACCTCGCAGCACAATTACAGCCGATAAACATCTGCGTTATTCAAAACTGATTATATAGTTGCGTCGAAAGAGAATATTAATTTAATATAAGAAGAATATATACAAGTACCCGTCGTGCCGGATGTTTTTCTTTACAAAATCTCACGCATTTTAACACATAATTTAATAACATATGTAGCACGGTAATTTTTTTGTTTTTTTCTTTTTTTTTTACGTACGGCGCGCACGTACTCGATTTCAATAATCGCCGATCGAAGCGGCGATAAAGTTCTCGTTCGCGCGATTAAAAACAAAAAACGTAAATTAAAGTGTTGACGATTAACCTTGATTTACTTAATTTACATAAACAAGCTAAGGCCATAGTCGAATTTCCATATTTCGCGAGAATATGCATTTTTTTATTCGTATCCTTTTTAGGATAAAAAAAACAAAATCCAACATCTCTCTTGATACACATCGATACAAATAAATAAATCATTAAAAAACGCATGTAAATTAAATCGTATAAACATTCAGCAGTCCGAGAATATTGCGAGCGCCTTGTCGCTCGCCGCAAACAAAGTGGGTGGCGAAGCAGCGTGCAAATCTGCGCAGAGAGCTGCGTGTTGTGAACATGATCTTGGACGCACTTGACTTTAATAATCGTCGATCGGGCCGCGATAAATCGCCGATCGGTTCACCCGCGAGAGAGAGGCCGGTTCTAAAGACGCCTCTCTCCTCGCCAATCAGCGCGAGTTGAGCCTAATTTAGAAACTGCGACGTATAACGATCGCGGCCCGCGGCAACGCAAATTCGACCGGGGTCCGGACTCGACCGGGGTCCGGGTGTACCTAGAAATTACGAGTGTGTATCTCCGAATGCATCTACCTCGCCACATTGCCTCGCCCGCCAATTTAACGGAGCATCAATTTGTCATTTAATCCCTTGACTGTCGGCCCAGCCTCCGCGCGAGGGGTGCGGCTGCTCCTTTCTCACTTTATTTAATATCTTAACCCACCCGCGCACCTCCGTGAATTATCATCCGATGTGTTTGTGAATTATTCTCCAGTTGCGCGCGCGGATTAATTCCCTTTGAAAAATATACAATTAAAAATATACAATAACACGATACACACGTCGGATTTAATTGTTCGGAATGGCGTATTTTGAAACACGTCGTCGTTGCGATACTTCCTAACACAACACAATTTATTAATAAGTCGCGTTGTATTTTGATGCACGCCGGGGGAGGGGGGGTTGAATCTACGCGTGGCCAATGATTGACAACGTATGATTGTGAGATCCGAACGTCGCGCGAAATGTGAGATAGTTTGTAATTATCACTGACCGACGCTTCATTAAATCAACTTGATCGATGGAGATATATGGGCTACGAGTTCACAAACTAGACACAATATGATTCATTGTCGTAGAGTGACTCTGTTGGCCCTCGCAGATTGGTAGCAGCGTGTGTCATGATAATTTAAACAAATGTCTATCGCTCGTCCGTCATTTTTCATTTCGACACGCAAAAGATCTACCAGATCGTAAACACGATTATTTAAATTGTTAACCATTTTTCGTTACTATTCAAATCCAGGAAGAGACCTCGTTGCTTATTTAACAAGCTCTTTGGCGCGATCGAAAATGCATCGCAATCAAAATCGATCAAAAAAAAAAAAAAAAAAAAAAAAAAAAACTACGAGACTCGCGCGATCAACTTTCCTAACGAAATCGGCCGATAAATTGTGAGTTACGACTTGTAAGTCGTTAAAAAACGTCCTAAATCCGATCCGGAGGGAGCATGTGTGTGTGTGTGTGTGCGTGTGTGTCTACGTAAGCCGAGAGAACGTAAGCCGATCGATTATGAGGTGTCTTTCCGTGGCCGGCGCTACGACGACACGCCAAGGGGGCGCGTTCCCCTTTAATGATGCATTAGTGTCGTGTTTTGACACGAAAGAGCGGTAACTGGCCGAGGTCGCATTCTTCCCCGCCTCTTTTATTTTTTTTTCTTCTTCTTTGTCCTTCACCCGGGAGAAAGACCGGCTTTGATTCCACGATACACACGCCGAACGTTCCCCTCCCTCCGCTTTCTCCTTCTTTTGCCGCCGATGACCTCCCCGACGTCAAGAGAGAAAGATTTCGGTGAACCACTTAACGCTCTCTCAACCCCGTAACCTTCAATTAATCAATCTCGGCGCGGACCGTTGAACTGAGATTGTGCGTTTGGCTTGGCGGGACGTGATCTCATATAAGTGGGTTGATATTAAACAAACAGTTGACAATAATTCTTTTAAACGAATTGTTGCGTCAATTGCTATAAAAAGTCTTCCGATGAATTATTCGGCACATCAAATGCACGCGACTATATCCGCAATTCTAAGCTCACTTGAACGTCAGAAAGAGAGAAAGAGAGAGAAATTGTTTTGTCTACCATAGAATTCAATAAACTCAGACTTACGATTCGAAAAAAATCGGCGTACACGAACGTTATCGGCGAACCGCATCTATTGTCCGGGTCGAAAAATCAGGGCCCGACGACGCACGTCGTGAGGCGCCCTACGGTTTACGGGCCCGTCTCTCCCCGCAACCTCCCCGAAAGAGTTTTACAGGTTTCCGAGCACACCTAGCGCGTCTCGACAATAGACACACAGAGGCATTTATAATGAGTCGGTCGGGTGTGAGCATTTTATTTTCTCCTCTCCCCGCGTTCTTTCCCGCTCGTGCTCCCTGTTGTTTTGTTTCCCTCGCCCGTTCTTCTTTCCGAAACGAATACTCGGGCCCCGAACGTGCTATCTTTGCATACATTAATCACAGCGAAAGGGGTTAGGCGCGAGGGAATTGTTTTTTCCGAGACGACCGGCCACCCCCCTCCGTCCCTTCGACCACCGCCCTGGTTCCTTTTATCCTGGGAAATTCTATACCCGTCCCGGAATGCCGAATTCAGAGGTTCCGTCCGAGCGACATTTTCCCAGATTTCGCGAGACATTTTTTTTTTTTTTTGTGGATTCAGAGATTTCGGCGGAATTCCGTGTATCGGCCGAGAAAGAGAAGTTCGCTTCACAACTCCGCTTTGAATAAAAAAAAAGAAAAATCTTCTGACGAAATTCCACGTGTACAAAATAATATCGGATTTTTTTGCTGATTAACATTTAAATTCTTGCACATTCATACACTTTGCAATGACATAAATGAAGCAAGACGCAACTTTCTAACCGATAGAAGAATTAAAGCTCGAGAAGAACTTTACGAGCTTAATACCATTTCGAAAAGCTACGGAAGTCCACGTACCGCCCGCGGCCGAAGAAGCGACTTTAAAACGTTATCCGGTCGTTACGCATGACCGATTGGTTTCATCCATCACGAGTCGCGAGGTAAAAGTCGAGGACCGAACAATATCTGATTTTGGATTTCGACCTGTGTGGCGTTTGTGGGGACGCGCAGCGTCTTCCAAGCTTCTCCTCCCGGGGAACGCACAAAACCTTCGGTGGTAATAATGGGAACGCACAACCCCCTTTTTTTTAATCCTTTTCCAAAAGGCACACCGGCGCGCGACAACCTGATTCTTTACGACACCTCGGATCTAGTTAATAAGACCGGCTCTAACGCGGCAGTGTAAACACTGTCGTAGAAACGCGTATATATGCAGCAGTCGGATTTAAATGGAATTAACGGGCTCGGCGAGCTACTTTATACAGCGCTCGTCTGACGAGAGCGACTCGACGTGGCGGCACGTTCCTCGAATTTTACGCATTTGCCAGACGTCGAATGTATGAATTTAAATCTACGAATCGTGAGATCTTCAAGTAGTTTTTTTTTTTTTTTTTCAATATGATTTTGAAACGAATTCTGTATTCATTCCGCTGTATCGTATCGATACAGCATGTGTAATCTTAGAATAGTTTTTTTAATATGTTTTTGCTCGAAATGAAATTGTATCTCGTGTGTGGAAAAAAAAAAAAAAAAAAAAAAACGCTTGAAGAAGCAACTATTCGAGATTTGGGACGTCTTTGACTTTTACTCCGAGAGGAGCGCGAGAAGACGGTTTCCAAGTACCCGCGAGCAAATCGAGCACGAAGGCACGAGGTCTTCCTTATTATAACGACCTTAATTAAAGGGCGATAACCATAAAAAGCAATCCGATCGATCGACGATGCGTGACCTTATCTATTAATGGCTTTATTACGGAATCGGTAACACACACGTGGCGTGGAGAAAATCCTGTATACACGCGGAGTCGTCGGATTATACAGATTAGACGCCGGCGTAATTACATCTGACGTGACCATAAACAATCGACACTTGACACGAACACGGATGATAAACAGAAGTTTCGAAACAGATATCTCATTAGTGATGTTGCGTGTTTCAAACGCAACATCCACAAACGTCGTGTTTTTACATGAAAGAACAAAATTAGATAATTTTCCGCCAGATAAACATCTCATCGAATTGTGTCGTAGAGTGCGCGGCCGTAAAGCGAACGGAATTGCGCTAAAAAAAAAAAGAAAAAATGTTTACGTCGCGCAAAGGAAACGGAGACGCGAGACGCGTCTTTTCTTATCAAAAAAAATCGAGCGAGGATAATCAGTTAAGAGGGTTGTGATCCTCTCTCTCTCATACTCCGGCACGTAAGTCCCCGGTATATGCGTTGCGACTTCAAAGTCGCGCAGGTGAACCGACCGGTAATCACTGTTATTACGATAATCGTTTATTACGAGCGAATAGAAATAAAAATCGCGCCTGAAGCACATTGAATTACGTCCACCTTACGTGTACCTACACGCCTGCGTTTACGTGCGCCTGTAGATACACCGTAGCGCCTGTGTCTACGCGAAGACTCCCCTTTAACCACTCGCGCATGAAGAAGAAAGCCCTCGGCAAACTGTTTTTTTTTTTTATTATTATTATTATTATTATTTCGCCCGAATTGCCCTCCGTTCTTTCCCGTTTAACCAGGATTTTCAATTACAACACTTGTATTCGGCAACACAATATACCTGCAACTGGGATGATCGTTTCGTTAATGTCGATAATTTGCAAGAAGACGCAAGCAACAAAATATTCTGAATACTTACTTCAAACGAATACACGCTTGCAAAATTATATTATTCGAAATTGTCGGCGCGAGAAAATTGTTCAACGGTGTTTACGCGTTAAAAGACGATATTGCTTCTGTTTAATGCAAACATACAAGTCTGTTTTCCTACAGCTCCGAGCTATAATCGACTGTACGAAGCGCTACGTTACTTACGCGAATATACGTACGAAATACGCGCGACGAGATGCCCGCCGGCTCGAATTATCCCTCGATTATTCGGGGGGATGAGACGTGTACATCCCCTCGCCTCCGCTCGCTCCAACGATGTTTTCTTGCCGCATCTGATTTCGCTCTCTTCGTTTTTATCTTGCTCCCTTCCTCGCCCGTATAAGACCCGCGCACGACGGTGTCTTCGGCTTGAAAAAAAATCAGGGATGCGATAAGCAAACACTCTCTGACCGCGCGCGCCGCTCTATTATTAAACTATAAAATCCCGGAGTTCAATCCATTGGCGCAGCAGAAGCGGATTCGCGCTGAATTATCCTCGACAACGGAAAGACGAGCGCGCGCGAAATAACGAACGCGATTTAATTAACATCGTCATCAGATTTAAATAAAAGTTTGCGTGCTCGCGCGAGACATGCGCGAGACAAAACGTAAAGCAACAGTTTCTGAAAACTTCGTTAGCGCGCGTGTCACTTGCGATTAATTATACTCTGTAATTAATTATACTACCGATCAGAAATGTGAAAGATTGCATTGGTATAATATGTAAATGACTTAGATATAAACTAAAATGGTTTTACACACTTAAATAAAGATAACGAAATTTTGCACTTCTAGAATATGAAATAAATTAAAATAATAAATTAATTTATTAAACATATATTTATCAAATGAAATAGCTTTAAGAGGAAAAGAACGTTTGTTGCGTGCGTGTGAGAAAGAGAGAAAGAGACGTGTAAATAATAATAATAATAATAATAATGAATCAAACTATAAATCGAGATATTTTTTCCAAACGGGCCTTAATTTCGGATCATCACATTTGCATAAATTAGATGCCACGCCATTGCGCCCTCGCGTCTGCCCTCCCCTTGTGACTTATTCTTTTGCCGTTCGGTCACGCCCTTGTTCAAACGTCCGTTCACGGCGATGATTATAACATCATCCCGCCGAAAGAGACTCTCGGGATGGTTATAATGCATAAATACAAATATAATGACGTCCCTTCTCCTGTTTCCAATTAAGTCCAGTTTCGGCTTATTTGGGAGACGACGATCTGTCGAGAAGAAAACGCGACGAGCATAGGGGATGCCGTCCCGTGTTTTCGGTATAATATGTGCAAAAATCGGCTCGTTCTTGGTGCATTTTCGAATACGCGTCAGGAATTATGGATGGGAACGTAACTAATCTTCGACATAACTGGCAGCGCAGACGCAACATATACCTCGAAAACCTGAAACTGCAGTAAAGAATAATTTTTATAATAATAGCTTGTTTCTCTTTGTTTAATTTAATTATCATATTTATTATCATCGTGTCAATCTCTATACAAAAGTTGCAGATTCTAAGATAACGTGATGATAAAGATGCGACGTATAACTGTTAGGCACGATCTCTTGCGATCTGTTAGGAGACTGCGATAATCCCACCGCGTTCTGCACAAATCGACTCGCGCGTTAAGACAGCTGCAAGAGAACGACATTTGCTTTACGATAGAGAAACTAGTTTCGATAGTCCGGGTAATTCTCAAGGCGCCACTCGATTAATTAACGACTCTCGAAAGTTGACGAGTCACGTTCTTGAAATGAATTTTTTATTCGTTATTTTCTTCTTACTCGTATCTCTTTGATCATATCTCTCTTATCAATGATAACAATCCTTCGCATTTAATTAATACGTAATATCAATGCGGATAATGAACTGTCTCAACTGTTATCGCTCTTCACGCATGACTGGTGCGGCAGTTTTCTTCCGGTTTGCTTGAGAAGAAAGACTAGCCTTAGGAGAGAAATTAATATGTAACTTGAAGTTTTTGTACGATGTTTCTTTACAAAGTAAGCTTGTAATACAATGTGATTAGAATGGAACAATTTTTTATTTGTTGTACCAGAGATAATTAAGTCCGAAGAATAAATAAGAGATCAATTAGAGAGAGCAAATGCAGGATCTAAATTTAAAGCGCCATGTAAATAAACTAAATAATTATTCTTGAATGGAATGCTAGCTGTCTAGTCATCCCATCAGTCGTTAAGATAAATAATTTATTTATTTGCAGTAATTCAAATTACATTTTTTTGTTACAAAACTAACTTTTGCAAAAAATTTAATTCCCATTTCTTCGATAAACGAGAGAGACAATTAATTTACACGGGAATGAAACGAGATTAAAAACCTTCGTGTTTGCAACGAGCTTCAACGGAAGCCCGGCTAGCTCAGTCGGTAGAGCATGAGACTCTTAATCTCAGGGTCGTGGGTTCGAGCCCCACGTTGGGCGGATTTCTTTTTCTCTCTCGATCTATTTACGTTTTGTGCGTTTAAAAATCTGTAATACAAGATTTTCCCAATTGTATTTCGTTTTGTTTCATAATAATTTGTTTGAAAACAGCAAACCGGAACTTTGCATTTTAATCTGCGTATATTGTAAATTATAAACAAAATAATGCTTATAAATTATAAACAAAAAATATTTTCACACAACCCACGCGCAAGTGTCTCGGACCAAGTGTTTGAAACGCGCCAATATATTTATTTATGCGTTTCAATTAATATTTTAAAAATAACGCGCACCTGTTTTTAGGCTTAGACGACTTATCGGCGACTTCAAAGTGAAGGAAAGTGTTATTGCGCGTCGTAATTCACTAAGCTCGCTATTTCATTCACCTATCCCCCCGTTTGGACTGACTTCCATTGCTATTTGCGCAGCTGCGATCAATTACTTTCTAGCCGGCACACACAACTATGATCATTAATATTTATTAAGAGCATTACGAACGTCAAAAATTCCGCTATCTCGTCGGCCGCTATTTCACTTAACGTTCCTTTAATGCTTGCTATTGCATGCACACAAACACGAGTGGATTTACATAACGTACATATAACTTATCTCGTGTGACAAACCACGAGTTAATAAATATTAATATCAGCTTTCGTCACTTCGCGTGCAATGTAAACCACATACTTTTGCAAAAAGAATCCTGTGAAATCACCTGTGAATCGCTTCTGATGATTCAGCTGTGAACCCAAAGTCTCTTTCTCTCTCTTTCTCTCATAATTTGCGTTAAGATGTTATCATAAAAAGGGATGAATTCTAGAAAGAGTCTCGTGCGTCACGATCTCTCGTACGTTCGTGATATGAAAACTTTAATCCTAATCTTTGACACACGTCAAAAAATTATTTTTCCACTTCTGAGAAGCCTGTTATAATATGTTATCTTCACCTTTCGAGTGTTTTTGACATCCTTTTAAGACGTTTAACGGTTTATCTAACGTCTATGTTACGATACATATATTTACTTACATGTTATATTTATTATCATTTAACATTAAAATTGTATAAGTAACGAACTGGAAAAACCCGAGTTATCGGAAAATGTTTTACTGTCGATTCTGGAATTCGTGTCTATGAGAATATGTTCGGTGAGACATCTATGTTACACTATATCTCTTCTTGCGCGAGACGTGCTTCTCGACGCGGCAGAAATTCGTCGTGTTACCATAAAAGTGGAAAACACGTGGGCACATCAGGAATGCGTTTGCTCGATGAGGGGTATCTCTCCATTATCTTCGTACAAGGCAGGGTGGCGAGCGTAAGAAGCGGGCATTGCCGCTTCTGGAGCGGCACTACTACTTCTGGAGTTACACGTAATTTCCACCAAGCGAGCAGGACGACACAATCGATATATATATATATATATATATATTGCGTTCTGTTACTCGCGCACATGCTTTTACGCGTGTTACCGCCTCGATCGTTGTGTTTCTTCGAAATGGAATTGCACATCTCGTTTGTCGCGAGATTTCGGACTTTGATTTGGAAATTACTCGTAGAAACGTATATGAAAGCGAACGAGCAACTGACATACACGAGTTCATTCGCGACGCTTTATGTTGGCAAATAAAGATAATGTTCAACGTGATATATTGTAATTGCAAAGAACAAAAGTTGTTCCGTTATCTTCACGTATTTCGTAAGATACAATAATAATTACTGTATAAACACACATAAGTGATTAAGATGATAAACAAACCAAATTAACGAGAAGTCTTTCACATTTTTTTCTTTTTTTATTTTGTGTAGTTTGGACTTTGTTTTGTTCAATGTGAGTTTAAAATTATATAAAACAGATATTTGTGTGTGTGTGTAAATGTTTGCTATATACATCCGCTCAGAACGTCCTTAGAATCGATTTTTGATAAGTCCGTGCAAACAAATGCATTCACAAAGAAATACATGTGTTAACGTAACGTTGTTATCTACTCGAAGCTGAGAGTGCCCTGTTCTGAAAACGCATATGTAGATTACATCGAATTTTATCTAGCGCGCTCGTTTATCGAACGGCTCCACGTGAACTGGGTTGCCCTCGCGCGATGTGAGAACGAGCTTTTCTTGAATAGGAAGCTTTCAACGTACTGTGTGTGTGTGTGTGTGTGTTGCGGAAGTAAAGCTTGCGCGTTCTAAAAATCGAGCAATTTGTAGGACTCGTGAAAAACAATGTCTAAGACATTGAAACTTCGAAACCGATTCATTCTTTTTACACAAATTTAATATACAAGCCTTGCTTGTCAACTCAATTGCAAAATATAGACTAAAAGTTAAACGACCTGCTCTTTGTGTCCGCAGAAGCAGTCAACGTTACTGTTTATTCTAGACGACCGAAATAAGGAAAAGAAACGAGAAGAAGGTGACGAAAAATCGCAAGTTACAAGACGGAGGAACCAGCCAATAGCTTCGTCCGATCGCATTGTCGCACGTGCACGCCGCAAAAAAAATGTAAGAAACTTCGCTCCCGCCAAAACGAAGTAAACTGCGGGAAGCACGAGAGAAAGAGGGAACGGAGCGAAAGGAGGAAGAAACGACGGTGGAATCTTAACGCGCGCGTGCAGGAGGCGATTTCCGAGCGATTCATCTTCTCGAGTTCGCAGGTGTTCGCGCGCGTCCTTCACGGCCCTTGTCGCCGATAGTCCTTTTCTTCTCACCGGTGAACGGTAGCTCTTCTATTTCGCGATCGTACAAAGAGAAAGAGAGAGAAAGAGAGAGAAAAAGAGAGAGAAAGAAAGCGAACGCCGAAAGGATAGACCGAGTGAAGCGAGAGGACGCCGCGCGTTCGAGAAGAGACGAAGGTTCGCGCGAGAAGAGCGGAACGAAGAGGAGGAAAAGAACGAACGGACAGAAGAGCAGAGGAAACCGGAGAAAAGAGACTCGTCGAGAGAAGAAAAGAAGAAAAAGAAGAATAAAGAGAAAGACAGAGAGAGAGAGAGAGAGAGAGAAAGACGAAGATAAACTTGAGCGAGGAGGAAGAGACGAGCGCTCGACATCTCTCGGGAGTAAGAAGTACAGTCCAGAAGAAGATAGAAGGAGAAAGAGGGAACGGAAAAAGCTGCGGCGCGTGGTGGTGGTGACGGTGACCGGTGGGGTGGTGGTGGTGGTGGTAGAAGTGGCTCGCGCGGTAGCCGACGGAGAGCGAGCGAGGATCCCGTCCAGATCTGTCGCGTGCTGCTCTGGAATGGGACGGAAGCGGGACAGGCAGCGTGACACCGAGCGGAACGAAACAACAACGACGAGGAGGAGGAACTTGAACGTTCACGACGACGACGACGAGGATAAACTGAGAGATTTTGTGATGACCGACGAGGATCGTCAGTATTAAACCCGGCCGGTCGTTTTCGGCCGACGCGCGGATTGGGATGGGATGCCGAGGAGGGCTCGTACGAGTAGCGGAGCGAGCCGCCGAGTCGTCTGTCCCGCTGGTACAGTGTTGATGGTTTCACTCTCGGCTGCTGCCTCCGCCACCGCCGACCCGTCGCCGTGGTGTGCGCTCGTGTGCCGTCGCCGTCGTCGCCGCCACCACCGCCACCACCGTCGCCGCCGCCGCCGCCGCCGCGCCGGTTCGGTCTCTCTACGAGAGAGCGAACCGAGGAGCGTGCCCGAACCCGGCGAGCCGGGGAAGAGAACCGCGGCATTCGTTCAGTAGTTTCTCGGACGCCGCACCGGCATCATCCGACCCTGCGAGATAACCCCGCGCGCGGCTGTAAGACCCCCCCCTGCGTGACAATTGCGTGTGCGAATTAGAGGGGCTTGACGCGTGGTCCAACCTGCGGTCATTCCCTCCCCTCTTCACGTGATCACATTGGCGCGGTGATTTTGCGGCCGGACTCCCCCGTTGTCCTCTTCGTGTCCTTCGCGAACTCGGGAAGAACGAGAGGATTTCGCGACGAATTTCTTCGCGGGGGAGCCGACATTCTTTTTTTGCAAAGCACGAGAAAAGATAGCACCGCTAGTCCATTTTGACAGATAGATTTTCGACTTTTCGCTCTGACTGTTCGCGAAAATTGGTGACAAACAAACGTGTTCTCGCATCTTGAACTAAATGAATAAAATCTGCCTGTTCTAAATGTTACTTGATGTTTTTTTTTTCGCTATTTGAAAGAAAAATAAAAAAATTGATACAATGATACTCCGATCTTTCGGTGTAATTTCAAGATTTCTTTTGCGGTGGTGATTAGTGGCGGTGATCAGTGATAAAACAGTGATAGCGCGAATTACGTTCGCACACGTTGCGTGCGATTTCCTCGCGGGAGGCCACTTTCGCGCGTGGACTCCGGAAGAACAGTTCGCGTGATTCGACAAGATCGCGGGAGATCGGTGCGGGAGACTCGTACAAGCAGAAAAGGGACTTCCCGGCGGAGAAAGAGGAAGAGAGCGGAACCCGTTAAGGCGGTGCGTGCTATAACGCGTGTGACTGTTGCCGATTGATAGCGATCGGGAGAAGGGAGAGAAGAGCGAGAGCGACAAGGTGGATCGAGCGAGGTCGTCGAAGGTAACCGGTAGCGTCAACCTGCATACCGCGACAGAACCGTTTAAAGAAGATCGGCCTCGCTGCCGATCGATCGTTGTTGCTGTCGTCGTCGTCTCTGGTAGCCAGTTGATCAACTCGCTTGCCAGGATCATTCGCAGTGCATCCTCGGCGGATATATCGAAGAGATTAGTTTCTTCATCGATCGGCAAGTCCTTCCTGGAAGTCACGAAATTCACCGGCGACCCGATGCCATCCCCCGAATCGATTCTATCGTCTACTGTTGTCGTCCACGGCAATTTATTCTGGGAGGTCCGACGATCAGCCGGACCGACAGCTAAGATCACGACAGGATCGCCATTGATGATCAATATCGGCGTACACGGATGCTGTAACGATGCGAGAGTATCGAAAACGCGATAACGGTGCATGGACGGTAAGAGTAGAGCCGCATCCTCCTTTCGCCGCGGCTCACGTCTCATCGGGGCGCCGTCAGCTTCAGAGACGGAAGTGACCGGAAGTCGACCGATACGCGGCTGTAATGCCGGCTGGCAGCGATCGACGATCAATAACGAATTGACGACAACGACAATAACAATAACAACAACGAGGACGACGATCGATAATAAGGCCGTAGGAAGCAAGCTGCGGCGCGGACAAGGTGGAGGAGAGCAAAGGAAGGAGCGTCGGATGAGACCGTCATGCCCGCTGAGATCGACACGGGCGGGCATTGGGTGCTGCACTGTGATTCCCGTGCCGACTGCCCGACTGCGACGCCGGTCTGCGTGCCAATTTCCTCAGCAAGACGCTCGTCCGTGAGGCATCCGAGGACTGACGAGAACGGAGGAGGACGGAGAAGAGTCCTGAGAAACTTGCGACGACGAAGAATCAAAAGAAGAGAAGTCTGCGCGAGAGCAACAGAATCGTCAGATAAAACCTCGGATTTTCATTTCGACGATGCCACGAGAATTTTAAGAATACGCGAGGAAGGAGAAGAAGAAGAAAAGGAGGAGGAGGAGGAGGAGGAGGAGAACGATCTTTTGGCGAAAACTCGCGCGTATCGAAGACAAAGAGATGGACTCACGTGTCTCGTGTCGAAGAAGAAATCGCCACACGCGAAGATCGAAAACGACGTCTCCGAACTTTCCTCGATTACGCGGAGTTCGCGGGAAGAGGATGAGATCGCGCGAGCGAAATCGCGGCTGCGCGACGAGACGGAGCGAGACTGGCTCGCGGAGCGTCGAAGTCTCCAGGATCGATCCCGAACGAGGCGGCGAACGGTGTTGCGCGGGAGGAAATGTCGCGCTACCGATCGTACGAGAAGGACAAACGTCGCGGAAAGAAGAAGTCGTCCTCTTCTCTCTAGTCCCCATTCGCGTGTTCCCCGCTCGCAGGAGGATTCCGGCGAGAACGAATCTGAGAAGTTGCTTGACGAATGCGGTAATAACGATAATACGGTAAAAAATACGCGGCTGAACGATGCGAAACAGTGCGACGAACGGCCGGATGAAGAAAGGGTCAGACGAAGAGACGATCAGAACTCCGGTGAGAATGGGATGAGGATCGGGCGCGCGTGCCGCGTTCGCTCGATTCTCCGACTGATTCTTCTCCTCTTTCTCATCACGTTCGGACGCTGCGGGCCGCACGGTTCGTCGAGTTCAGTGTTCAAGTTCAGTGCGAGATCGGCCGCGAGTGGTCTGAGTGTTTTGGGAATCGGCGCGATCGTTGGCGCGGTGAGCGCGAGGCCGGTCGATCTGACCGGCGACGCGGCCACTCGCGCCGAAAGATCGGCCAATCTCTCACATATCAGTGGAACGTCGAGGAAGATACAGATGTTCATAAAACACCGGTATTTGCAGATCCTGCCGGACGGCACGGTGAATGGCTCCAGCAACGATCGCACTTCCGACTACAGTGAGTAACAATTTCGCATGTTGATTTCGTCGCGATATTATTACATCGGTTGGTTCGATACGAATGAAATAAATATTCGACGTAAGCAAATCGCGCAATTTCGATTCAGCAATTAACTTGGTATTTTTCCAAACTGTCGTTGGAATTTTTTTAACTCGTCGATTTTAATAACGGTTTTTTTGAACGATCTTATCTTTTTCTCAGTCAGCATGAAACCGTAAATAAAATAAGTGTCTAAACAAAAGTGGTCTAAGAATTTTATTGGCGATAGAATGTAATTACAAATCATTTAACACGTCTGTTTACGATTTTGCCACACGTTAAAATAACGCCGAATTTATTTCAGTGTATATTAGCCTTTCTCTCTTTCTTTTTTTCTCTCTCTCTCTCTCTTTCTCTTTTGCTAATAGTAACTAACAGTACGTATATATGACACATAAACATGGCGATTCGTAGATAGGTAGGTTACATCACATCTGAATTTTATTTCCTAGAAGTAGTAAAAAATTCCACGATGTTGCGCGATCTTGTAAAAATTTAATTAATTAAAAGACGAAGTTGACAACTCACATAAATTTTAACTTCATTAGTACAAACGACTGTATCTAGCTAATCTTATTATTATTTTTTGTTTTTTAAATATTTGCAATAAATTTATATACGTTTTCAAAAAGAACATATTCTGTCACATTTTGATTAATAAGTGTGTACTAGAGGTGTATTTTTAATTTTTAATTATCTCTCTAATTAACTATACATAAAATTATATCTTAATTAATATAGAGAGATAATTTATATATATGTATATATATAATTGCACGAATAGTAATTCTGAATTCTTTAAATATATTGCTGGATCTTGTCACTTTTTGCGCTTCTGATTTACATTCGCGATACGAGTAATGGATATGTGTAACACGAGAGAGGAACGATCGAGTCTCCTTCCTCATCGCTCAAGCGTTCTTTAATTCGACTTGACACCTGCGATCGATTTTTCTAAAACCGCGGCTGCTCTCTAATGGGTCTAGAATTTCAATACGTGACACGAGCGACACGAGAGAAGGAGAAAGAAAGAGAAAAAGAAAGAGAGCGGCTTGTGCCGCTTGTGATTAATGAATGTGTAATCGAGCGTTACCCTTGAACCGAATCGACTAATCCTCCGCTAATTATGTCCGGTGTTTTTTCTACGATATCTATTCGCTCGATATATTTCGAGAAACCGATATTCGATATTTGTTCGGCGTGTCCTACAATTCCTGTCCTGATTTCGCTTATTACGACGACCCTGTTCAACAAAGAAAATTACCACGCGTTTTTCGTAAATCGTCGACGAAAAAAAATTTCGCAAACTAAATGTGTTCGAATAAATGTTCGCGTAATCGATCTGGAATCGACTCCTGCTATTGTAAACCGAAACTCGACAGGCATTCGATATTCGTCCCGAATTGTCGACTCGATAAGCGACGTTCCGATCACTGCTCCGGAAAACGGAGCTGATATAACCGCTGCGTCGCGATTATCGGACGAATGTTCGATCTGGTGCGTCCTAATTCGTCACGATTTACGTAAACCGTATTCCGCTCCGCATATTAGAGAGAGAGAGAGAGAGAGAGAGATATCGGAGATATACATGTGGACAACCTACATTTGTACTTGTCGAGGAAAATCCTCGTCAAATTCAAATAAAAGTTCTTTATTTTTTCGATCTTTTTTCTGTCTTTTCTCATCAAAAAACAGATCTTGAATTCGCAATTGAAAAAAAGTCAACCAAAAAAATGTGCTATAATAATTGTTTATAATTAAACATCATGTAAAATTTAAAATAAGATAAAACTTCTAACAAATTGATCCGCAAGGCAATCGAGAAAAGAACCGGTCCAAAAATATCACACATCTTCGTAACTAGATCACAACGACCTTTGCCGAAACTTTCGCTCGCTTGGTTGTTGGGAAGTGCAATCCCATTTACACGTCCGCATACGTCCGACTCTGACTATCGAAATTGGGTTAACCGAGAGAACAGCAGCGAAACTAAATTTAGTTAAACTTCGATCTAAATTTAATTCAACTTCAATCCCAAGTTTAACTTCAACTTGAAGTCAATTAAAATGGGAGAAGAATCTTTGATAAGACTCGGAGAAGAAATGAGAGAGGAGTCTTCCTCGATCATTTCTTTCTCGCTGATGATAAAAATAAAAATTGCCGCCCGTTCACGGAATTCCAGAGAAACGGAATTCGTCGTCCCATTCATCGAGTTCCTTCGGCAGAATGTCAAGGAGCACTGAACCCCGATATAAATGCTACATCACGACGTGTTTTCGCGTCGACTTAATTATTCGCTCGCGCGCGTTAGCGATTGCGATTTGCATAAATCACGTAACCGGTACCGATCGGCGCTACCTGCCCTACCTAATGGATCTGACCTATCGTTCGTCAGTTTCTCGCACGCCGGGAAAATCAATGAACTATCTGATTCCGTCGCACGTTCGCCGTTGGCTGCCTAATTGCTTTCTTTGCGTAATGCGCGCGTGATAGCGCGCGACGTGCCGCGATTGTTCCGCTTTACTTGTATACGTTCGCGCGCATAAAAGCGGCCAAGAAGACGACGAAGCGTATTCTTCGCGGCTTAAAAGTCACCCAAACGTGATGCCGATGAGACGATAGCAGCAGCAGGCGATAGGCGTTCCGGGTGACGACGCGACTGCTTTAATCTCGGCGATAATTAGAATTAAACATTTCGCGCGATCGCGCCGCGACGTCAGGCGAGCCGCAGCGGCGGATCAATCATCGTGGAATTCAACTTGTGGAATCTCGTTTCTAGACGCGTTCGTCTCTTCCTTCCTACGGAGCTGGCGACTTCGCCTAGGAATGTTAACGCGAGTCGATAATATCCGCGATCAAACTCGTCACCGACGAGCGGACGAGTTCGATTTTTTTTTGTTTTTTTCGTTTTACGGATTCGTGTGTGTGTAGTTATATAATATTTCATCGATAATATGATGACATCGACTGCAGTTCGTTGACTGGTAGAAAGTAACAGCTGAGAGATAAATATTTATCGTCGTCGGAATAATCAGAGAAGAAGAAAAAAATGGCAAAGTAAAGGCGTAGCGTCGTTCGAAAAGTTTAGAGTGCGATGTTTGTATTTAAGTCTTGTTTAGAAACCGTGGCGATACATAATCGACATACATAAGTCATCTATTCGATAAAGCCTCTTTCGGATGTTCTATCGTGCACAAACAAGATAAAAAGAGAAAATGAGAATAACGCAAAAAAAATTTAAAAAAAGTATGGCACAGTTAATGAATATTATGACAATTAATCCTTGTTGACGATCTCAGATCGCAGTTACGACCTGCATTTTCACAACGGAACGAAAAAAAAAAAAAAGTTCTGCCAAAAATATCCGCAGAAACGAATGTCGCATCGATTACGGCAGCATCGCGGAATGCGCCGTGGCGCGCACCGCGTTTTGCACGTCATAGCCCCGCGCGTTGTAGTATGTACATACAGTCTTTCCCAGCAGTGCGGTTGAACTCAAATTATTTTCGCGCACGCAGATTTAAATTTGCAATGGCTCAAATAAATTAAAACCAAGTTCTCATTCGGAGTTCGAGATTGAGAAAAAAAAAATAATAAGATTAATTCCAATTTAATATTGTCCAAGCCGACGCATGACAATCTAACTATTTACTACTAGATAACGACCGACAAATATCGAGAAAAACAGCAAACGAAAGCAATAAATCTGTCGTTGAGGTTGGATAATAACGGAAGCCTCACAAGAGAGATTCAGCACTCGTGATAACGTTATCGTAAAACGTGATAATTAAACAGAGACGGAAAAATTATCACAGAGAAGAAGATCGTGGCCCACATTGGCATTGAATGTGACTTCTTCAGATTCATTCACGAAACCGTGTGAACGATAAACGTTAACAACGCCACGATTCTCTCCGCGAGATACGTAAAAAAAAAAAAAAAAAAAAAAAAAAAAAAAAAAAACAGCTGAGAAAAACACATGATATATGTGTTATATCCGATGCTTTTAAATTCCGGCGAGTTCGACAGAAGAGGCAGAAGTTATGGAATTTAAATTAATTCTCCTGATGAGAGACGATTAAATTTCACGGGCGTTTTCGAGAGATCAAACTAGCACAGAGATCTAACTTTGTGGGAAAGTGTGCGGTACGTGTGCGGTACTGTCTTAGTTAACGAGCTTCTAATGACTGAGGAAGGTGCGTTAGCTTTTTCGCTGCCCGGTAATGGAAATTATAAATTTCCACGCTGCCATTAAGCAATTATTACATTCCGCATGCATGAGTTTCTTCATTGCGACGCGATGCCGTTTCTTTTTTCTCTATCCCTGTATACTTCCGCACAGCTGTTAGCGAGCACATTGTTGCGTTTGAAATTTCGTTCTGCGCGCATATATTCATATGTAAATGTTACGAGTAAACTAACATCGCCGGTTTGCGTCTGTTTTATTTTTTAACTAAGGTTTACGTAACTATATTTCGTTATTTGTAAATAAAATTCTTTCTTTGATGAAAACACGTAAAAAAACATTAAAGTAAATAATTCTATAAAGCGTACTTAAACAAAACTTCGGATAGAATTTTGAAACAATAACTCAGATAATACGCAAAAAAATAACGCAAACTAAAAGAGTTTTTTTTTCTCAAATATGTAACTTACAAGTAAACGATTTCGTTATATTTTGTCTTAAAACTAATGTTTGATATGTGTAACGTTTCTCGTCATGGGTGAGAGACAGATCTCGCAGATCTCAATATTGCGAATTATCGTATGATGATGTGGGTTCGATAAATTTTCATCCGATTCCGCGTAATCATTATCATTGTCGGATGACATTTCCGACGAAGGGAATGAATCGCATGACTCCAGTTCATCATTTACGTCTTGTATTTTTTCCCGAAGTTTATAAAGCTTGATTTGTGCCCGGTATACGTCGTTTTGTAAATCTCTGATCTTCTCATGCCTCCCCGCTCGATTCTTTTGAATAATCATCTTGTTCATACTCCATTTTTGTTCTGACGCTTATCCTTGTGTTCTGCAATCAATCAATGATTCATCAGAGCGTTCTTCTCTTCTTGTTCATACCCGGTGTTCTCATCTTGTTCATACTCCATTTTTGTTCTGACGCTTATCCTTGTGTTCTGCTATCAATCAGATGCTCTCAGTTAAATACACATATTTTCCATACAGACCCTGCTTAATAATCCGACATTAATAATCTGACATATATAAAAAGACGTCTGTGTTCTGTTTAGGCGCTGAATAAAACACGATCGCGTCGCAAACTAATAGACGTGCTCTTTGTTGTTACTTGCTGTTTGATCTTTGCCTCCAGCTGGAGGAGCTGCTGCGCGTGTACAGTCAACAATTATTTATCTATTAACATACAATATAATAATCAACGTTCAGTTAACGCTTTATATTTATTTAGCTTCGGAAAATGGAAATTTTATCCGTCCGATAAAATTTAGAGACAGCGCTGAATTTACGTTCGAAAGCTAGCTGACAATAAAATATTCGGAAATGTCTAGAGACAACGAACAAACGTTTATGCGAGACGACAAACTTGACTCGCATTTTTTTTTTTTTTTTATTTTTATTTTTTTTTTTTATGGTTTTTATCCTCGTCAATTTTACGAGCGCGCGCTCGACCTGTGACTTTGCCTATGCGTGAATTTAAAAAATCGTATCGAATATATTTGCATAAGCGATGTCAACTTTGTGACATTCCTTTTCAATAAGATAAAATTTTTATTCACATAAATAAAAATAAAGTGGCAATAAATTTCTAACTTGTGCAACAAATTGCCTATCAATTACAAATCTGTACTCGCGTTGGTTATTTAAATAATAGAGATATCAAAGCATGTAATTTAAAACGTAGCATCATTTTTATGTGAATCGTAACGTGATTTGTTTATTGTTATCAAACATTGATGAGCCCCACATTGACGAACAACGTCCAAACATTGCCATTCATGCGAAATTATTACAACCGAGGTCTTCGACTTGTAAAATCCCGGAAGTTTCGTCAAAGAAGCGACATGACGTTGTCCGCCAACTTGAATCTTTATCACTGCCGCTAACTGATTATAAAATACGAGTCAAAGATTTTTTTTTTCCAATGAGACCGGGAAGGAAACTATCGTTCCTTCTAAGAAGCATATTTTCCGCGATGAAAATCTAGACTACGTGCCTGCGCAGAAAGCGCGTTGATTAACGAGAAGAGATCACACAGAAAGAAGTGACGCAAATTCGGTAAAAAATTTTCTATTATACGCGCGCGTATTCCCTCACAACAGATTCTGCGCGCAGATTCTGTCGAGACCTCCAAGGGAGGATTCAATCCACTTCAGTCCTCGCTATTAGAAATTTACTACGCCGGCTATCGCGGGCCCTTTTATAGTCTTTCGTCGGCGTATCGCGGGTGGTCACAAGCCGTCGGCTAGACAGTGTCCGGAGAGTCGTGCACGAACAAAAGGTACACTGCCGGCCAAACTACTATTAATAAGACAGCACGAAATGCAAGGGGAGAGAGGGCGGGGGACCAAAATGCAGGGCGCACGTTACGCTCCGCACGAAAAGGGGAACCCGCTGCTTAACGTCCCGGCCCTAAATCTGATCTTTCGCGACAGACGTATATGAGGTCGATTGCCTTAAATCGCGATATCAAGGGTGCGGTGACAAAACCTGCTTTATGAATGAAACCGGCCCATTCGGGTTTTTCGACCTGAAAAATGCGCTGCACCGAGAATCGCGTCGCGCCGGGTATCCTTTAAGTAAACTGTGTGTATAAATCAAGTCGTACACATGTACTCGTGACGTCGCAGGTGCTTTATTACAGCTACTCCTGATCAAGGTGAGATTCTTAACGATCGTTTTTTTTTGTTTTGTTTTTTTCATCTTATCGTATATTCGTTCTGTACGATGCAATGCTGAGTGCAGATGTTGCAAAAATAATTTAGAAATAAACTGCGTTTTACAAAAATAAAAAAATCTAATGCGATGATTGCGATAGAATATTACTATTATTAAAAAAATACAAGAACATTGGAAATACATCGAAGATTCGGTTGTGTGCTAGATGTTTTTGCGAAATATATTTTGTTATTTTATTTTAAATGTGTAAATTATAATACATGTACTTAATTTAAATTGAATTCATTTGTTTGAAAATAATTCATTTAAGATGCTTGGTTGCGCGGGAGATCCGGGTTTTGATTCTCGGTCTTCAAGATTAGTTTTTCACAATTTTTAATTTCTATTTCAAATTCGTATCAATTATAATTGTATTCAATAAATGAATTCAATTCAAATTATGTGTATTAATTTACACAATAAAATTAAAAAAATATATTTCGCATAAACATCTAATAACACGTTGGCAACTGAATTGATCTTTGCTAGTTTGACACTATATTTTATTTCTCCTGTCTTCTTGCTTTGCTTACTTATCGTATTTTAAATATTTTTTTACAAATATTTTGCGTACACTGTTATTTTATGATATTCAAATACTCTGCACAATGTATATATTGCTCGCGTTTGCATCGCGCGCAAGACGAACTCCGTTGAATTGTTAGCGACAAAAGTAGGTCGACGTCCGTTTGATAGATCCGAAGATTAGATCAGCCAATTATTTTGTTTATCAAATTTGACGATTATGTTCCAGACAAGAGTTACACGAGTTATAAATTTGCATATTAATAGAGTTGCAGATTACATAAGTAGAAAGTGATCAACCGAGTGTGCAATGCCCTTCAAGGTTTGTGAATAAATTAAATATCTCTAGTAAATATAAATGTTTTTTTAGAGTATAAATAGAAAGACGTATTCGAACTTTCATTCTTTTCGCTTGATTGTAGTACAATAAATATATATTTTAATGAAGACTAAAATTGTTTATCGTTAATAAAAATTTCGCGCATAAAAGTGATTGATATACAAATATACAATTTCTAAGATTTTTGTCACTTGCAATTATTCAGATAATCTTTTCAACGTCGTAATACCGTCGAAGTTATTTCGGATTCAGCGTTTCACAGTTGATAAGCCCCGACGTCGACTTTATCTCTCTTTACCAACGTCAGAAAAATAGTTTCGACGCTATTTACACATACGTAGCTTACAAGCCCCGTATCAATGCCCGTTAGCACACGTTTCTCGATGTTCATGTAACCATCAGACGACGACTGGTTTTTACCGGTTGACAAGAAAAAGAAACGCCGGCGATTTTCTCTGTCCTTAAGAAAATCTCACCTTGTGATAGATTACGACAGAACAGACGCCTATGAACTTGCCGCGCGCTGTGTTAGATCCGCTGTGTTAGATATTGCGCGGGGACCGACTCTTTCACGACTCCGCCGCGTTTTCTGATTTACGCGTCACGCAAATATTTTGCCAAGCCACAGACACTTTGTGGTGTGCAGATTTCACGCGTGTTACTTGCGCAAATTGCTCGTAGCGCGAATACTACGCACCACGCGCGGTCGACGACGCGACGCACGGGTTGTGAGAAAAGAGAGCAATCTTAAAGGGAAATAATTCCTTTGGTAGTTTCTAGGTAGTTTCTTGCAATTGTTTGTTTCTCTTTGTACATATTTGAACGGCTGAAGAAATCTCCTAGTAAGGAGCGAAACGTTTCAATATTTAAATAAGTGACATTTGTATAATTAATGAATTGAAATTAAATTATGGCATAACGCACATGAAGCTTGTGAAAACATCCTATTATTTCGCTTCTA
The DNA here is from genome assembly GCA_014825475.1 of Pseudomyrmex flavicornis. Classification (NCBI taxonomy): domain Eukaryota; kingdom Metazoa; phylum Arthropoda; class Insecta; order Hymenoptera; family Formicidae; genus Pseudomyrmex; species Pseudomyrmex flavicornis. The sequence goes on along the minus strand of QVNW01000863.1, from coordinate 35,460 downwards.
TACGATTTTTTAACGTATTTATTTGAAAATAATTCAATTTTGTCAACTGTTATTTCCTGATTGAATCACTTCGGCCCGTACGTCAATTAGCGCCCGGCGACGCTAATTAAAGAAAAATACTCACAAGTTGTTTTGGAGTTAAATGGGAGTTAAGTGCATTTCGCTTCATCAGTTCTTATATATTACTTATAGCTCGGACTTATAGATAGGAACTCTCTCTATAAGTGTTCGTAAAAATTGTTCAGATTGACTGCGTCGTTACATCAATCTATTTGCGACGGTCAATTCCCGTTGCACGAGGAGGTTAGTCTCCTACAAACGCGATATAAATATCAAAATGGCTCGTTTATACGCAAACACCACGTCATGCATTAAAGATGTTTCTTCTTTTTTTTTTAATTATGCGAATTTGTCGCAGTTATATTTAATGTACAAACGAACGAGAGCTTTCTCATATTTTGAGACCTTGGACGTGCCTCTTTTTCTTATTATAAAATGTTGCTAAATTACACGGAACATTCACGAGATTTTTGTGCTGATTCACCGCTCGCTCAATACGGATCTGCTCCGTTAATCGATAAATTGATTAGCATTCAAAATACCTGAGATAACCTTATTTTTCACGTGTAAATAGCGCGGAGTATAAGAGTGTTTGGTGTTTGATATTTTTTATTAGAGTCGAAAGATTGTTTCAACGAAATTTTAGGCAATAACGTTAATGATTTAATTATCAAAAAAAGGTAGATAAATGAACGGCTCCGAGTTATAAATAATAATCACTTGAAAAAAATGGCTGATTGGAATTCAAACACGATAGTTAGTGTGTTGATAGCTTTATATTTTATTAAAAATTAGCTACAGACGTTTCGACTGTGGATACACAGTCTTTCTCAATGAATCTATGATAAATACTACTCAAAAATCTGTGATAACAGACCATAGACTAACAAAGTCTCTCTAATTTCGACTGGGATAATATAAAAGTTCTCGATACTGAGCCTTCTTATTTCAAACGCTTAATTTCGGAAGCATTTTATATCAATAGACAAATACATGGTCTCAACTTCCAGAGTGATATTACGGATGATTTAAATTGTGACAAACAAAAAGCAACTTCCACTATTAAAAGGCAGAGATTTCGCCTTGTCTTTCTTTACACACTTCCGACAATATTTCGTATTTCCTTATCTGAACTTATCAGGAGAGATAAAATCTCAAATTGACGTGCTGAATGTGTGCCCCGTTATGGCTCGTGGCACACACGCACTTGTAATTTTTATAATACGGAGATGTATATGCAGATGATTTCTCAGTGGCGTGAAATATGAGGAGAAGATAGTATCGCTTTTTCCTACCGTGTTCACTTCAGTCACAAGTGTCTTCGAAGTACGTAACTTTGCGCGGAAAACCACATTTCTAATGACGCAAATGTTAGCGAATGTCTTATCAAGTTGCGTCTGTCAAACGAGAAAAAAAAATACACTTCTCAACAGTTTCCTCATTCTCCATCCAATTTCAATCGCTTTTAGTTTTTTTTTTTTTTTTTATTAATTTTTGTTAGAGAGCGTGATCGTTTTTTTTTTTTTTTCGAACGGATGCGGACTTTCCGTTTAGCTTTCCGGTGTTATATTTTTGATCGTTTTGCTGACTTGTTTTGCTGCTCGAATTCGATCTATCGACAGTAGACGATTTACGGAAAATATTTATCTCTGAAACGGTCATACGCAATCTCGAGTAGTGAGAACTTTCCGTAGTGTCACGGAAAATATATTCGAAAATATGATAAAAATGCAATATTTCAGTTCTTACAGTTAAGACACTTTTAAAAAAACAGATATCGAGACGAATAATTATCGCGTGCATATAAATTACACGCGTGTAATTGCACACGAAATCTCATCTCAAGTCAAGCGAGAAAGTTTCTTCCAACGTGACACAAATGTATAATCGTGATGGACGTTGCATTAAGTAAGCGACAAGAACAATTTCCGCGCGCGTGATGATCGGAGTGCGCGCGCGCGCATCAGAGTGTAGGTATTAGTCAAATTAGGAATTTCCTTCAAAGACAAGATGGATGGTTGTGCAATTTCCGCGCGCGAAGGAAACATAATCGGGAACGTCAAACAGGCTTGTTCGCGAGGCCGTGAAAAATTGAGGTTCCTCGTTGACGACTTTTACTCGGCGTGGCTGTTCGCGCGTTTATCCATTTCATTAGCAACATCGCCGAAGGATAACGATAACAAATGATTCCCCTAAGAAGCAGCGATGAGCCTAGATGATTAACGGGAAGAGTCGGCACCCACCGCTAAATCAATTCCATTCAATCGATTCCCCTCGAACGCGCGTTAAATCTCACACGTGTGCAAATCTTTTTTCAACGACGAATCGATACGCGGAATAAGCTCTTTAATTTGTCTGTTAGTTATCTCGTATCAAATATCTCTCGCGTGACGAGCGTCGCTCATAATTAATTGATAAAAACTTGGAAACATTTTCGACTAGAAATTCATTGCGTGTAGAGTGAAACAAAAATTGCCGACGCAGCACCGTTTTCGACAATTCGATTATCGAGAAGAGAGGATCTGCGCGCTCTTCTTTTTTTTCTCACGTGCTTTTCCTCGTTACGGTCGTAAAACCGCAAGCCGCTCCCCTTCGCTTCGAGAACATCGAACGTAATTATGAGCGACGACGTGGTCGCGTGCAATTAATACGCAATAAATTTCGTCGCTCGCCGCGGCGTTCTCTGTGTTCCGAGTCCGCAAAACGAACAAGAGCGGGCCTCTCGAAATTACGAGCTAGAATTTAAATCACGTTGCGTCGAACGCACGTGGAGCGGCGTGACGTTCGAACGAGAACGCGTGCTAAGTCGCGAAATTAATGTCCGTCGACATCGAATTGGAGTAAGCGCGCTTTTTTAACATAAGACTGACTTGACTGACTTTAATATGTCGGTTTTTATAAATTTATATTTTTAAGAATTTACTGACAATAATTTTAATTTATTCTTTATTATACAAATTGCAAAATTTTATTGGTGTACAGGACTGATAATTCTCATCATTTGCGATATATAATTTGCTGTCATTTTTTAACATGTCGTTCATATTTATTTATATTATAAGATCAAATAGAGAGACATTGTGTAAAAGTGTAAAATAATTGAAACGGAGCGTCGGAATTAATTATTTGTCGCAACGGGGGAACGCGTTTCAAAAAACATATATACCTTCAAGTGTCAATTTTGAGGAAATGTGAGAAAATGAGAACTGAGTAAGAAAAAACACAGATACAAGACCGACGAGTGAAACTCGGGAACCCCTGCAGCTGCACTTAGCTCCCAATGGCACACGTAGCAGCATGCTGCGCGGTTAATTGGCCCGGTGCTTTTAATTGAAATATCCCGGACGTAGGTAGCGCAAACGAACGTTGAAGGAATGGTCGTTTAATCGATCACACACACGTACTGCTATTTTGTTATTATTTATATACTCTCGTGCGCATATCTTTTCTTAATGTTCTCTTCTCACTTTTGGGAGAAACAGAAGGCGAGCTAAATGAAAAAAAAAAAAAAAATTAAAAATTGATCGCATCAACATCTTGTCGTAACAATTAATATATCCGCGTTGTACGCGTTTTCAGAAACAAAATTTCTATGTGATTGAACGTTTGGAGGCGCGCAATAAAGACGTTTCTCCGAGAGAGTCTATATATTTGATGTCTTATCTCGAATTGATATGACTATCGCGCGCGAGATGATTGCCGCAAAATTACCGCTAAATAATTTGTGATACACGCGGCAAGGCAATATGTTGTCACGCCAGGCTCGCGAAACTTAGAAAACGCGACAATTAAAATGTAACATCGTTCGATTAACAAGTTGCAACAAATTGCGAGTTTCAACGGAAAATGGCCGGTCATTTATACTCGCGATATTTTGCGCCGCTGGATATCCTTCGGATTGCTATAATAATTATCATGTAATTGCGTTGCTTTTGATTTACCGCTAAACGATTATGGTACGGGAAAACGTATCCGTCCCGTCTGTTATCAGCTGTCACGGCCGAACGATTAAAAGCTCGCTCCCGAGAAGTGAAATATTTCGCGCGTGTGTGTGTGTGTGTGTGTGTGACGAGAGCGGGAGCGGCTGTTTCGATTTAACGGTAAACCCCGCGATCGGGAGATATTGTTGCATATCCGCGATCCGGGATGGTTGCGACGGCGCCTTCCGGCGCCGCGCGTTTATTTATCTCGACACGACTCAATCGGCAAGAAATACGATCGGCCGATTAGACGTCAAAAATTAGCCGACGGCATATTCCGACAATTAGCGAACCGGTATCGCGCAATCATCGATCCGATAATCGTCGACGTCTCAGCAGCACCGGTAAACGCACTTTTTTCCCCGACACGTGCGAGCGCCACATTAAAATTCGTATATATGTTACGCGGAGCAAGACGCGATTTGCATTCGGAACGCTTGAGTAATCGGCTATCAACAGCTCGTAATTACACGATCGTTTGCTCGCGCCGCTTCGAGAATATATTTAATGATCTTCCGTCAACGTGTGCCGTACATTTTGCAAAAATAATTATTTCACATCGTCCCGTTTATTCGTCGGATTTACGCGATCGCGATTCTCTCGTTAATTCTCTCAATGTCGGATCGCATCGAACGTGCTCGCGTGCAGAAATCAACGGAGCGTTTCAAGTCCTTGTGATGATAAATGATTTCTGAATAATTTCTCTGTCGTCGACAGAGATTGTTGCGAGAAAAAATCGAGAGAGAAATTAATATATAAACTGCAAAGCAATAAAAAGTTCTCATTAATCGCGCGGCCAAGTTGTGGGAGAGAAACGAGAGACTCGTTGAGAGATTCATTAATATGAATGTAACTAAATAAAACAAAGCTGATTGACAAATAAGGAAGTCGGAGAAAGCGACAGCCAACGCACATTGCACAAACGTGACGCGTACGAATTTACGAGAGGGACGCGATTGATTTGTAGACTGAGAGAAACTTTGAGAAACAAAGCCACAGACTGACTGTTGTTCAATCGACGATTTTTTTTTCTCCCTATTCAATTCATCGCCAATTTTAAATTTGCAATTCGATAACACGAAAGAGATATCCGCGTACAATTACGTAAAAGCGTTGGGCATAGGTTTCGAGATAACCCCTTGGAATTATTTATTACAATACGTTACTTACACAAAGTTACTTACACAAAGAAAAAAAAAAGATTAGCTAGAATAGCAAGAAATTACTATATGACCAGCAAAGAAATTTGCTAAATCTATTGAGAATTTTGCTCTGTTTTCAGCAAAAACTTCGGTAGACTCGACCATTTTTCTTGCTGACCACGCAATAGCAAAACTTTTTTTCCTATGCTATTATTATTTATTAAATTGTATTGTCGGAAAAATTCTCCTTCATCTCCCGCAATTAATTTCTATCTTTCAAGAGTTACTACTTTTCCGTGTGTGATTTGACACATATTTTTGTAACTATACACGATATATCAATTAAACGTAGTTTCAAGAATAATAAAACAAATCACAATTAATTACAGGTAACATTCTCTTAATTACCAGCAAACGATTTTATCTGAAAATACAGATAATCCTATCGACACCAATATAAAAGCCTTATGTGTTGCGAGACATGCACACTTTTATACGTAGGAGCATCGATCACGACGGTTGAGAACCAGACCGCCAACGATCGAGAACGTTTGTCATCTACATGCCTCCTTCCAACGCTCGCTTCTTCGTTGGGAGCGTCTAAAATTTATTATCGACGACGATTTATAAAAAGGGACCCCACACACAGAATCCCGACGCGTGTGTTGTCCGGCGGCGCGTGACGAAATCGTCATCAATCCTGTCGCAATCGACAGCGCGTCACGTCGGGACGGGATCCCCATTTACCGATGTAACGGACGGAACAAAACCTTGATGCGATATGACGTTATCACGCGTTACTTCTCATATCGAAACTATGCACTCTTTGCCTAATGGAATATCCGACTGATTTCCGTCGCGCGCGTTCGAGAGACGCGATGGTCGAGACGCATTAGTTTCTCGACGTATGTACATTGTTGTCGTGCCCTTCACGTGACGCTCGTATGACGTTGTGTGTCAGACGTGGGTCTTTAGAAAGTCCCATAGAACGCGGTGTATAAAAAAAAAAAAAAAAAAAAAAAAAAGAATAACAGCGAACATAAATACATATTGGAAAGACGATCGGTGTAGGTACACCCCTCTCTAGTGTTTTTTTTTCTTTTTTCTTTCCGTGTGAGCGAGTACCGCGATGAGAGAACCGAGATACATTTTTGAGGAGAAGAAAATGGTAGAACCTTTGAAATTAAATACAGGAAGAAAGTACGGGAAAAAATATATATATATAGTAGAACGGAATCCGTTGGAAATTAAATAATAGCAGAGAAACAAGAGCAGAGAAGAACGATTAAGAACCTTCCTCTTCTTCGCGGCGAACAAAAGCAAGAGAAAATTTAACAACCGGTAATCGCTCGGGATAATTGCGATTTTCCGTAAAAGAAAATTCTTTTACAGAAGAGCGAGCTTTCGCAAGCCCTTCTATCTCTCTCTCTCTCTCTCTCTCTCTCTCTCTCTCTTTCTTTCTCTTCTTCCTTTTCCGTTCCGCGGTCGAGCGATTATCGCGATTGGTACGTGCACCACTTATAACGCATTAAATCACACCCCGTCGACAGCGCGATTGCAGCTCATCACCCTCGCGATTGATACTTGGAGCGCGGAATTCGTCACGCCTCTCATCGCGAAGGGGAGGCGCGTGGTAAAGGAAATTTCACCTATTCTATTCGCATCCTTCTTTCGCGGTGTGATCTCTCGTCTCGCGCTCCTCCTTTTCTCGCCGAGAGTTACATTGTATAAGCGTCGAAATTACAACCGCGCGCACTTGCAAGCAAGTCTACCATCCCCGCGCGATTAAGAACAATCTACGACGTCGGACTACCGTCCGACGAGGACGACGACGACGGCGGCGGCGCGATGGGCAGCTCCGCGTTTACAAGAGCGCGTCTCGTTTGCGCGCGAGGGAAGGAAACTCGTAAACGCGGAAACACCTCGACTCGCGCGCGAGAGACGGAGCGCGATTACGCATCATGCGATGCTTGCTGTGCGCGCGCCTTTTGATCGCGTCCCGCGACTCTGCCCCATCGTTTTCTCCTTCATCGGCGCGCAAAAAGGCGGCGAGCCCGGTGATTACTGACCGACAAACGGGCATATATAGTGCGTATGCCACTAATAGTCCTCGCGGCGTCGGTATTACGCGCGCGCGCAAAAAAAAAAAACGCAGAAAAAGCAAAACGCAACAAAAACCCGCGCGAGTTTCCTTTTTCCAAACAAAAGAAAATCTTCCCCCCAGACTCTCGATACGATGATGCGCGCGCGTCGTTCTCCTGAATTACCGTCGTTTATTATCACGTGATTACTGCGATTTATCGGATCTATCAATACTTTCTCGCGAAAACCGCTCTCGATTAGCATACGTGGTGTGCTATGTTCTCTGATTTATTGTCGATCGTCGTCTCACGAATGATCGTAAATTTATCAACATTTCGCTATAAACACAGTTGTTCGAGCTGCGCGCGCAAATCTCTCTCTCTCTCTCGTGTAATGACATAATTTCACGACGAGCGAGCCCCGGCAGGAACGAAAGATCCCCTTCTCCTTTCTTTTCTTGTCTCCCGTAACACGGCGGTGTGTAGATCGGTAGATTGCGTGTGATCTTATCTCTCGGCGGCGTGTTGTTTATCGGCGCAATTTCGCGACGGATAGAGATGCGCGCGAATCTCGCGGGACAAATCGATGCCCCGCGTCGATTCATCTTCGCGGTCGCTGACAGCCGCGCATTAAGTGCCGGTGATACCTACACTCCACGCAGGATTATGATGTTAGAAGGAAATGTGAGAGCTGCGCGAATTCTTCGCGACTCACATAAATTTGTCGCGCGAACGTTCTGCTTTGAAAACGTCGCCTTCATATATATATTTTTTTTCATAATCTTAAAGTCTGCTTTTTTCTTTGACGTAAAATTCTTGAAAAAATGTCAGAATTTATCTAACGTAATTTGCATCCTTTTTAACCAAACGGTTAAAAAGGAAAAAACTGGCCGCCTTCAAAAGCGAACGGTTTGCTGAGCAGCAGTCAGAAACGTCTGGAAAATATAATTTAGCAGAAAACGGTGAGAAGAAGAATAAAACTTAAATGAGTTTCTCGTGCAAACGATAATAGTAAATAATCTTGTCCTCTATTATTTATATTCCGCTCGTAGAATTCATGCGGATGGTAATTGCAAGATCGCGCGGAATTTGCAACTATAAAGTGCAATTTTACATGAATATCTATTAATAAACCGACATATGCACACACACACACAGCACGTTAGCGCGTTTTAAAGACTTTCTCGTTTACTCGACAAGATTAACGATCGGATCTCACCTCTTGGCACTTTTCTCGCGCCGATCGCAACGCGCGTAACTGATAATTGATTATTATTAATTAATAATATACGCATTAATACCAGCCGCGTGCTGACTACTTTGTAACACAGGCAGGCAATAATCTACCATTAGACCATATCTGGCAGTGGTATCGGGGGGCTGCATACGCCGCTCTAATCGCTAATTAATTATTGATAATCCGGCATGATATACAAGCGCGCGCGACGTGAGTTTCTTACTTCAAACTGCAATCTTGAGTTTGCGACGAAGTTGCACGTGTTTTTTTTTAATGATATTTGCGCTCTATTTTTTTGCCAACTTTCTAGATATAAATTTTTTATATTTTAAATAATTTAATGAACCTTGTTTTTTTTTTATTCTTATTGTCTTCTTTCTCTCCATCTGTCGTTCTTCTCCATTATTTATTGTCTTTTCAGATACTCGTACCCCGTCGAAATTTAACAAAGCATTAGATTACTTCCACTCACTCCAAGAGATATACGTTTTTTTTTTTTTTTTTTTTTGGCTCACACCACACACTTACATACACTTTGAAGTTTTCGTTTATCGCTCGCGCGTCTCGCTGTCTCTTGACCCTTTCTTTTCTTCCTCCTTCTCTCGTCTCGAGTCTCGCTCTTTGTACGAAAATAGTAACGCTCGTATAAGCGATCGCACGCGTCTCTTAGAATTCTAGAGCATTTGATTCACAATACAGAGATCGAAAATTCATGAATCGCGTGTGTGTGTGTGTGTTTGTGTTCAGCAATTTTCAAACGTCAGACTAAATACACGGGAGTGTGACGTAAATGCCAATTACTAGCTTCGATATGGGAAAAAAAAAATTATTTCATAAATCGCCAAGATAATTTATAAATCATAAATTTATAAACAATAAAAAAGCGAAAATAGAATAAGAGCAATACTAGCTTTGTGTATCTTTGTTTCTTCACTACCGATAAAAACAATTAATTGAGGAACATTGCCGAGGATGAAATTCGTTCTGGACATCTTCGAAAATGTTCCTCTCTCTCTCTCTCTCTCTCCCGTTGGCATAGCTCCATGCGAGAGCAGACAACGAACTTTGCTACCACATATCTCTTTTATTTTTGGTATATGTACGCGTCTATAGATATGTTGCTATATTGTTTGCAACACGACGTAAAAAAACCTCGTGGCGAGAAATATGTGTCGACGTTCACGAGAGTTACAGCGAGTTTTTTTTTTTTTTTTTATAATCCCCATGACGATTTGTCGTGAGAAAAGTCGCACAAAATAATGTAATATTAAAATTAATTATTTTTTCCAACGAAACAAAGTTAATAATTAAGATTAGAATTACTTCGAGCTTTATTGAATTCGTATAAATAAAACTTTTAATAAATGTGAATTTTTAGATAATCGCGTTGATAAACAAATTATTTACATACAACTTGTAAACAAATTGCGTCTATTTAACAAAAATAAAGTTATTACACATTTGAATTATTCACCACCAGGTTCATTTTACTTCCTCTTGCTGCTTGTTGATCATCCCAACTGTCTTTCTGCATGAGCAGTGCGTATTTCATCGGATAACTCGTCTTCGGATCTTATTCCGTTCTCGTCACGAACGAGCGACCGCGCCGTAAATTCGCCTTAGAGTCGCATCAAGTGGGTGTTATCGAATTTTTCACGGTCCGTCGAAGAGAGCGGATCAAGAGCGAGGCTTTAAAAAGCGCGTTGAAAACCAACGCGACTCGCGATTAAAAGATGAACCCCTCGGACGTCTTTTTATCGGATTTGGAGTTTCGCTTTTGAGTCTCGCCGCTCGACAATTTTTTTCTCTCACACACAAATACACGGAGACAAACACACAGATGTCGATTTGAAAAACAATCTCTTCGCAAACATTTAATTAAACGGGTCTACTTGTTAATTAAACATCGATACCTCTTTGATGCTCTTATCACGGGACACCGAAAGCGTTATCGGGGAACAAGCACTTAATTAACGTTTCGCAAACTACCGTCGTATTTGTAGGCCCTACTCTACGTTAAGAAAAGTTTAATTAAATTCGAGATTCTAATTTTAATTAAACAGGTTTTGCTTTCCTATATGTTCGCGATTGCGCGCTAATAAAATATCAAAAGAAACTAAAGCGAGTATACATATTTGCAAGCAATAAATCGCGCCGGGCTATCAAATCTGCATCTCTATCTCATTCGCGCTGTTATCACGAAGACGCGTTCAATACCGATATCCGCGTATAAAGCTCTCGCGGCGTTCGTAAAACGCCGCGAACTCTTATCTCGCGTTGCGTCCTGAAAAAAAGGTGTAGTTGCGCTTAATGTAACAGAGGAAGATTATCGCACGTGCATATTCACACGTCTCTTCCCTGATACGTGTGCTCACACACGCACACGTATCAGGGAAGAGACGTTCGTCACCGGGCGCATATCTCGACACGTGGGCGCCGAGAAGACACGTGGTGTGTGAGAAACTGTGAAAAGATCGAGAGACTACACACCGCGCGCCGGGATATTATCGCGCTGTTTTGTCCTCTTTCGACCGCGGCATCTACGCAACTTGCGTCTCCATTCCTACCCCCTCGCGTGACGTTCGCTATTGTTTGCTATTGTTAGCGGTTCGTTTATTTTAAAAATACTCAAATAGCTCCGCGACGGAGATGAGTCAAACTGCGGCGTACGAAAAAAAAAAAAAAGCGAGGATCGTAAAGACGCGTGACTGCGAACGAAATAGCATTCCGAGGAATATTAAACCTCCTCGTTGAGAAGAGGAGGTTTAAATTGTTCGGAAAAATCGAGATGAAACTATTTAGATAAATCATATTTAAGTTTTATGTCATGTACGTGTCATTAAGTGTGAAATTTTACAAATATATGTCCATATATTTGTCAAGTGAAAAAAAAATGTAAAAAATTTCTCATAACGACATCAATTTTTCGCAATTTCTTGCGTCTTCCTTTGAAACTTAGCGATGTACACAATTTTTTTACCTACACGCGAATTCCTCGCAATCCAGTTCGCAATACCTATGTATAAATTTCCTGTATACGCGCTATCGCGAAACGCTTATCAATAGAATAGTATTAGAAGAATATTCCGCGAGCGCGATCAATACCCGCTCCATTTATATCTTATCCCGCCGGTGACTTGCGTACTTTAACGTTAACATCTCCCGGTAATAGATTACGTCTGATGTGTGCGACGCGAGATAACACGGCTACCGTACGGCGATATATGTATATCATAATGTATATCAAATCCGTAACCTATCGCGCGCCACGTAATTCATACTTCCGTCTCAATGCGCGCGCGACGCTTATATGTCGTCGATTGAATGCTCGCGGTATATAGCGAAAGCCTTCGCCTAGGAGAGCACCGGCGTTCCTTTTAATTCGCGCGCGGAAACACATACCCCTGCGGGACGATTTGTTATTCGCGAAGCGAGACAGCGCAAAGCGATCGGGAGGAGAAAAGCGGGAGCGACTCGAATTTCCGGTCGCGATTCGCACGATCCTCGCCGAGATACATATATCACTCCGGTCCTTTGCGCGCCAGACACGCGCGGTACGCGGTTTCGCATCGGGAGAGGCATCGGCGCGTCGCATTTGCGTGCCCAGGCGGGGAGGATTGCGCGCATCGCTTAAAGAGATATTCCGTTCGCTGTTTCTTCCTGTTCCCGTACATCTCGCGAGCACGTTTCATATATTAAGTAACGCGCACGCGACGTGTGGAATACGCGTGTTTTTAATTACGCGACATCGCACCGGAGAACATTGACACACTCGCTGTGAAGAAGAAAATAAGAGACAATACAAAAATGGAGAAGAAAATTGATGCATGCGTGTCGAAACAAATAACTGGTCGAACGCGCATCATGTTTGTGAAAGAACATTGTTAAATAGATATGTAAAAGACACGTAACACCGACGGTCGCGCTAGTTTGTGTTCTCGCGATAAGTCTTCGGAATGTCATCTCCGAGACAAGAACAAAATATATTGTCAACAGCCATACACGACTGATGGACTGAGCTCTTCCTATTCCTACTAAATTTTTGAACACTGAAGAAGACCAAAATTGTGGTCGAAACGTTTGTTTCATCTTTAATAAATAAAGAAGTTAATCCGAACATCGTGGTTTGCCAATTTCCTGTTATTAAGAGACACATGTTCTGATATATATTTTTTTTAAATGAACGGTGTAATTTGGAAATGAATAGGATCCTTTTAAGATCTTTAATCTGTTTTAGATGTTTTATTGTTTTCAAATTTTTACGAGATATTTTTATACTTAGTTTTATATAATTTTTTAATAATATTAGACAGTTTAATATATATAATATAATAATAGTAGACATATATACAATAATATATGTCTATAATAATAATAGACATATGTAATAATAGTAGACAGTTTTGTGACAGACTGTACATAATTTTTTTAGTTTTTTTTATTCGATAATTTTTAGTCGTAAAATATTTTTTCGTCCTCATCGACGCGAATATCACGCGCAATCAAGTATGAAATCCCTTTCAAGGGATTTCTGTAGTATATATGACTCGTGTGATTCTTAAGCTTCTTACACATTCCACACGAAACATCTGGTCGTTACTCAGAGAATTACATATCGGACTGCGACGGAGACAAAGAAATGAAACGAAAAATATTCTTATCGCCAACTTCCGCACGATAATCGTCGAGAAAACATCTCCGAAATTAGCCGAGTCAAACGCCGTCGTTGTCGCTTATCTACTCGTCGTAGATCATTAGCCGCGCTAAGGCGCCAGACACGTTCTCGCGTTTCGAGATATGGCGTATTTTTTTATACTGAAATTTTTTTTGCTTACCCGTCACCGCGCCGAAGAGACCGCGCGTTCTCATAATCTTCATTCCGTATAATCCAACTGAGAAATTACTTAACGATCTCGCTGCTTTCTGAGCGAGTATATGTGTGTAATATATTCCACCTTTGTGTTTTTTCTAACAGTTCGCGCGTCCGCTTTCGCGGTTATCAAGACGAGGTCGATATTTCTCCGCGTGATCTCATCGCCGCTTAATCGACAAACCGCGAGAAATCTGCGGTTTATTTGAAAGCAAAATCTTCACGAGGGCGTCGCTTTCTATCGATAGCCATTTAAAGCCATCGATATTTATGAGCAGTACGAAGATTACCGTGTGGAACTTAGTGCGTCTTGCAGCCGCAAGTTATATAATGTCTACCTTTACCAGAGAGTTTTAATTTTTTTTTTTTTTTTTTTTTTCTACCGAGATAATACACGCGATTTGAACTGACTCTTCCGGAATATTGACTCTAATATCGCGCAGCGTACGTTCGATTGTCAATTTGCATTTTTTCGTCGATAAGAAATCGCAATGTTACAAACGCAGACGGAGCGTGGCGCGATTCGTGCCTTCGAGCCTTCACTAACCTACCGCAAACACCCAGTACCTTTCTCGTTTCGTTTTATCTTCTGCCCGTCTATAAATATATTTTCGCGCAGCACGCGGTTGACAGGAAGAATCTACACGATACGCACGATGAACAAGCCCGGGGGAAAGGGGAGAGGAAATAATCGGGACGGACTCTTTACGTTCCTGCCGCGTCCGATACGCCTGCCGGCGCTGTTAACCCGTTTACACGGGTTTACCGCGAGTCGAGTTTTGTTACCTGTCTGATATAATTATTGGCGACACTATCAGTTCTAACGTCAATCCTCGTAAAATATCTCCAATCACAATCTCCAAAGTAGCGTATTGATTTTCGCGACATCGTCCGCGTCAAAAATAAGATTAAAAAACTTGATACGAAATGATTTGAATTTTCTTAGAAAGAAAAAAGTAGATTTAATTAAGATAACGTTATTTATTCCAGTCTGTAAATATCGTAAAAATAATTTGATGAGATTTAATATCAATCCTTGCAAACTTTTACTATAGTCTTCACTGTTTAGCACCCGCTTGATTTGATGTATAATCAATTTGATGAGTAAAGTAAAATTAATCAATCACCCGACATCTCATTAGCGATCGTATATTCGCGTTAACGAACGACCGAAACCGCCTCATGTCGCGTTTCACAGTCACGTCATTATTCCGCGGATTATACTTAATTCGACGTCGTGTATCGATCAGACGTGAAATTGATACTTTGTCGCGTCTCTCTCTCTCTCTCGTCAATCGATGCGTACAATATCGCAAATCCCCGCGCGAAAGAGCCGTCGATATATAACTCATCGAACTCATCGTCCGGTTCAATTGCGCACACTCATCGAACATATCACCGGTGTCATTATTTTTTTTTCCTCCCTTCCTTAAGACGATCGTTCTCGTGTTAAGCTTCTCTCCATCGTTCGTCGGGACAGAAAATATTCACTGGTGAGCTTGTTTTGTAATCCTCTCTCAAAAAATCCCGACGAGAGATCAGATCCTCGTCGTATATTATTATGCATCTCTCCGTAACTTGTCGTCGGGACGGCCATTTTTCAATATTACCGCGATAGATCATCCGGCAATAAAAGGGATAACGCGCGCCGGGGAAATACCACCAATAAGGCCGCGGCCTGATTAGGAGCGCCGGGGGTTTGTCGAGCAAAGGGCGCAGAAAGAGAAAGAGGGGAGTCAGAAGAGGAGGATGACGACGATGATGATGATGATGATGCATATCGCTACCTTGGCGGACCCTTCGTTCACTCAAAAGGTGCCGCCCACATCGATCTATCCTCCCCCTCGTCTCCTCATTGATTCCCGGAGCGGCGGCGGAGCGTCTTGCGTCCTCCACTTTATATGCAATGTGTAACTACCACTCCGTTTCGAGAGTCGCGTTTACGGAAAGCCTTTCTCTGTCGGATCTTTCTCTCCCGGATTTTATCAGAGGGAAAACACACAGGTCCCGATCTCTCCGAGTCAATTCTGAAAATTAACCGCATGACGATTAGATAAAGTCGCCGAGTTCTTTGGTTTGGATTTTTGAGTTTCACATCCGGAGGATGGACGGACGAGGGGAGAAAATGAATCTCGTCTAATCTTCCTGAAAACAAAAACAAAAATAAAAACAAAAACAAAACAATAATCTCTCAAGAGATTGAAAATCTCACCGCGCTCTAACGTCGCGTGTAATTCGTGACGTAAAGGAGGAACGCGGGATACTCAGGTTTTATTTTCGTACTATTAACCACACTTTTAGCGACACGGCGGCACTTGCGCGTTTCTTCGGCCCCCTTTTCAACGTCGAATCAATTATCGCTCAAACGACACGACGCGCGGGATCCTTTTATTCGCGCACCTTCGTCCCGGTCTCTGCGTCTTGCGCCCGAGATAGCGACAAAGAAAACCAAGTATTCGCGGCCGTCTGCCGCGCGGCGGGATCACCTTTTCTTCCCGCCGCGCCGTCGCGGGTAATTAGTTTTACAGCTCCTAAGCGTCGGTCGGCCGTGACGATATTACAGCGACGCGGAATGAGGCGGAATGTGACGGAAAAAGCTTCAAACAACACAGGTTGTTCCAGAATTGACAGAAAGTGTATACACACACACATACACACAGTGCGAATTCCACGGGAGAAATTTGCGCGCGACAATTAAATTAAGAGAAAATTATACGAAATGGTCCAAGCAATTGGTTTAAGTAATTTAATCGACAATGGAGAGAGTCGAACAAATAATTAAGCGCATGAAATCGATATCTACATCTGCTCGAGAAACCAGAAAAGTAATTAAATGGAAAAAATAATCAAGTTCCTCTGTTATCTATCTCTGAAAACTCCGGATTTCTATCTCGCGTCCTTAGCGAGTCCTCGCACGTTCGTTCAAAACGGGATCCGCATTTCACTTGGACTTTCTCGGCAACGATCGTGTGTAAGCAAACGTGCGCGCGCGAACGGTAATTCGTTAATTTCCTACGTGCCGCGAGTCCTTAGGAGTCTCTTTATCCTTAATGCGTTTAAGTGGAGCCGGTTGAAAGGCGTTACGACGCCGAGCGTCGTCGTTCCGGATGGATTCACGTTCACCAAGGCGGTCGAGGATGCACGGAACGATTATAAGCGAAGAGAAGAGAAGCGGCAAAGGCCCCCGGGGCAGGTGCGCTAGACAACAAGAAGTGCCTGTTTTGCGCGGGTCTACGTACCTGGTGGAACGTGGCGCGATCACTTAAAGGCGACGATTAACCGGGACAGGTGCGTCGAACTGGAATCGCCCCGAGCAAGGACGGGAAAGTTTTATTTCGCGGCAATTTCGCGCGTGTTTTCCTTCTCTCTGGTGACATTGGTCATTTAAAGCGCTAAAACGCTGTTTTACGTACGATCGAGATGATGACGGACAAAACGACGCGTTTTTTATCTGAGAGAGGCCAAAGCGGAAGGTATTATGTATATGCACGAAATCACCAAAGCGCCATCCTGTTATTTTGTCTTGCGCGATAAAACAAACAAATAAACGAAGAATTAAATTACGCAGATCACAAAAAAAAATTAAGAAAGTAAAAAAATCTTTTTTTTTTTTTCGAAGAAACATTACAATTTCGAAAAATTGTTCCAACGTGACAGCATTTTGTATGGGTGTGCCATGTATGAAAATATATTGGAGTCACATTCTCAACGCGTTCATCGTCGAGGGTATTATCGAAAGAAGACGGAACATTACAGTTCTTTGTTTCTGTCAGAAGGTATATGAGGAGAAGCAATGGTGGTAACTGACGGCCCAATGGGGGGTCTTCGATGTCAGTGGGCGTAAGGGATCAATAAGTGAAAAGAAAGGAAGAAATCGAAAGCGAAGATAAAGAATGAAAGTATTAAAGAGAAGAAAGAAAAAAGGAACAACAAGAGAAGTTAAGATCTACATCAGCGCGTGTGTAAAGCACGCGGCATTGAATCATCATGTCACAACCTCGTATCTTCAATCTTTTTTATCCCGAACTCAATCCTATCCGCGCAGCAATACAATTTTATTTCTCTCCGAGAAACTAAAAACTGTGAGAAATTATCGTTCGATTCTCGCGCGATGTGTGTGTGTAAATAAATAAATCGCGCCAATTTGTAAAATAAAATTGGCATCGCGCGGGATTGAACGATATCCTGAAAAAACTCGAGTCTCGTCGCTGACGGAGACGTCAGCATCGAGAGCACTTCCACCTTGCGTTCGATTACGCAAACAAGAAGATGCGGACGATAGTCGAGAAGACTTGAGGGGGGAGAGAGAGGGAGGCGTCTAACTTTTGTGCCTTTAATGCCGCGACACGCGGTCGTGAGATCCTTTGACGCCCTATCTGTCTGATGGATCAGGAAGAGACTGGAGACGACTCTCGCCGAAGTTCACTGTCCTGTCTCCAGGAAGATCGGGGATCACAATCTGATTCGATTCATTCTGATCGATCGTTCCCGAAGTCGCTGGTCACGTTTATTTTTCCACCGTTATCAGGACGTCGCGTCCTGTCGAAAAAAAAAAAAACAAAAACAAAACCAAACAAGTACGAGAAGAGTTGATGGGATTTATCTAAGCGGAACCGAGAGTTTTCTGAAGATCGGATCACACGTGAATAATTCTATAAATAGCAGCGATCGCAGTTCAAGTCTCGACTTCTCGAAGTAATAATCTCACATTTGATTGAGGAATTAAAACCATATGCACGTCTATATTTGCTTTAGATTTAAAATTTGTTCGCGATTTAATTGATTCGCTTGTTGCTTTTAATAATCTTGTGACGAACCGCGCGAACCAAATCGCACTTGATAAAAATGACGGAGCCGTCATTTTCTCCAGTCGTAAAATTTAACGATTGTCGCCTAACGTGCGCGCGCGCGTTGCATCGATGATGTCGATGTATTAAATGGCATAATAAACAACTCCACGCGGATCGCCTCCTCCGCTTTCACGGAAACGCGCAATTAAACGTAGCCGTCATTTCTCTCAAACGCATGTTTTTGTTTTATTTTATTTTATTTTTTTTTCACGCGCACTGTGAAAACTGCTGTTTGTGCGCAAACGGCGAAATTATTTACGGAACCGAGAGACAAAAGAGACCATCATCGCTCGAATCGTATTTCGCGTGGCGCAAAAATCACGAGCGAGAAATCAAACCGGTTGCCACTCTCGTTCGCAGGTTCTCGTCGCGCGCTGTGATTTAACGGCGAAACCCGCTCGCTCGCATCGCGCGAATTCATTTTTCACGCGAACTCGCGGATTGGATCGTGCGACAATTAGTCAAGTCGGCGTGGGCTTGCGTGTAGTTTTTCGCGCGTGCAAAACCAACCGGTTTTCGATTTCCTCGCTCGTGTCCGAGAACGAGCGAGAAAACTCGCCCAATTCTGCAATGTTATATCTAATCTGGCTTTAATCTCCAGAGTCACTGAACTCGAACGATTCGCGTTTGGCAACGGAAAGCGAAGCTCATCTCAGAGGTTTCGTTGACCTCACCTTTGCCGCTTCATTCATCCGTTTATCCGAAAGTACTTCCTACACCTACGAACACAAACCGAACTGCCATGTTACAGCCGACGTTCGCGAGATTATTTGAACTAGGTTGTTGTTTGTTTGCTTTGTTTGACGCACGTCTGATACATAGCTGCTATAATTCTTGGGACGTAAAAAAAAATCAGAAATCGTTTTTTTTTTTTTACTGAAGCATGCGAATACGAATCGCATCGATTGTGACGAGCACACTTCAGCAATCGAATGATTTGATCGAAACGGAGAAACTCGCTCCGATTGTCGTTATACAACGTATCTTAAAATCTAGTAGATTTTATAGAAAAACGCTTTGTCGCCTCGCTCGAAAGTATTCGATTTATCACGTATTTTATTTAATTTTAATGTTATGTGAAAATGTGTGCAAATTAAAACAGAGATAACACTCGAGAGACATTTTTTCGTTTAATTGTTTCCAAAAGATCTTTTTATCTTATCCGCAAATGTCACATGTGCATATTTATTACTAAATTCCTCTACACTGGCGCGATTCCAACAATTACCGTTTATATATTCGACCACTCTGTTAATCTTATTTCTTATAGAACACGATTCCACGGCCTTGAAAAATATTTCAGACTATTAAACTTCAAGATTTCTGAAGAAATTCTTTGTTGCTTCGTGTATTTGTAATTTACACACATTCATGGGTCTAAAAAATTAATCTTGGCTGTGTGTTTCTCTCTCTAACTTCCTTGTTGTTTTTTCGATATTAAATACATCTTGTGATTACGGAGAGACCTTCATTCAGGATATCGCAGGCGTGGCCGAAACGAAAAAGAAACGAGCAGTCTCTAAACGAAGTTATCCCTTCCGTGTCCGGCGAGACGCCACGTTTGAATTTATCATCGACGTATTTTGACCACCCAGAGAACGAGACGAGTCGCACGACGGCCGAATCCGAGGCCGAGTTTCGAGTACGCGCGCGCACCAATGAAGGAACCGTTTCTATAGGTCAACTTAGAATAGACACGAAGCGGTCGGAGTCGTCGCAGAGCGCGTTCCTCGACGTCTCGCACGTCGCGGTAAAACCGACAGACCAGTCCGGAAAATGGACTTCACTCGGGAACTTCGCGAAGTTGACGGAACTAAATTCGATAAATCCGTTGCAGAATTTTACACGTTGGGTTTTTTCCATCTCAATTTTTGCGAAATGTTTTTACTTCGTCGCCAAAAGTTATTGCCAATTTCTCGCTAAATAAATAATTAATGACGGAACGTTATCTTTTATCTGTGCGAATTATCGCGGATTAGAATTTTTTCGAAATTAAACTTTGCAAAACTACCTCGCGTAAATGTCACGTAAAGACATTTAACCAAAACTTTTTTACTAAATATGTTAATCGAACAGAGAGATGGAGTCTCAAGAAACCGAACGTTCCCAGGAAACGAGTCTTCAAAAGACTTACACGTGCACAGATTTGTTAGCGAATTACATCGTTGCCGCAATTGTAGGTAGAATACAAATTTGCCGTAACGAGCGAAATGATACGAGTGGTCATTCGTCAATCACGCGGCGAGACTCTCTCGTGCGGAGACGCGATTGATTGTATTCATTTATCCCGCAGCGGTCGCACGACAATAAACGAGACGCGGAGATATCGCGCGTCTCTCTTTCTCCGTGTGTATTCTTCTCGAAACAGAGATCGTTCGCAACGAGATGATTTTTTTTTTTTTTTTGTTCGTCACAAATCGATGTTAAGATTCACGTTCTCTCTTTTCTCGTTGTCTCTCGGTTGCGAACGTTGTGAGAAGTGAAGATCTTGGGTGCGTCCGTAAACGTCACGAGTAACGCGAAGTCGCTTCGAGAGGATGCTCCTCTCCCCTGTATTGGCGCAGTCTAGAGGATTCGACGATAATTCATGGGCGCCATGAATAATGCATTAACGCGCGCCACACGAATTCATGAAACCGCGGCGGTTAGGTCGAGAAGACGGCGGCAGCTACTCGCAGACTCCGCGCCAACTTCCCTCGAGACAATAGCGGGGAGGAGAAAACAGACTCGAGTCGCCGCCCGAGTCTCTCCCGAAACGATTTGAAATTCTAAGATACATCCCTTAACAGGATACGGCCGGGTTAAACGGCGTAACCCAATTAGCGTCGCGTTTTTAAATCGGGTCAGCCTCCTTTAAATCTTCTCGCGGAAGAAGTTCAAAGCTGCTCTTACTCGCGGCGTATCTGACGGAGCAGCAGGATATGACGACGATTGCCGAGTTAAAAAAGTAACTTGACTCACGAGCGTTTTATTCACTTAAAGATATTGCGTATCTCGTTAAGTCAAATAATTAAATTTAATTAAAACAAAAAATTAATAAAACAACACACACTCCGTGTCTCTCTCATATTGAAAAAAAATCTTCGTAAACCTAAAAACTTTTTAATTCGTACGAAGGAAATTTCAGAACACAATCACGGGGTGTTCTCTCGGAAAAAAAACTTCTCCGGGATCTTCGGCTGATCGGACTCTGTCATTGGAAATAATCGGGCCTGATATTTCCGCGTGCGTCGTATCACGTGCGCGTTGATTCACGCTATATACGTACCATTGAACAGTATGAACGCAAGTTAATAGAGCGATAAATATACGATGGGCAGAAATGCAATCTCCGGTCGACTAGATTATGATCCGGTAAAGCTTTACGGCGACGTTACCCGCGTCTATCCGCGTGCCATTGATGCTTTCGCGATCACAGGCGAACATCTTAATTGGAGTCTAATAAATTCCTGATCCATCGATCAGGTTTGAAAAACCCGTTTGATGCTCGTCGCATCGCGCCCCGAATAAAGGAAGACTTGTAGGTTCGTCGCGGACGAACTTGTTTTATTTGTTGAGTGATAATTGATAATGTTTAATAGATCGATTAAGAGATACGCGAGAAGAAAAGAAGAGCGAAAGAGAGAGATTTAACTTTAAGAGACGAGCAAACTTTTGGATTCTGCAAAGTCATTTAAAATTTATTTCTCTTTCTCTGTCTCTCTTGATTCCAAGTTTTGAAAGCGTTTTTACGAAAGAAAGACCGTTTCTTTGCAAACAATATTGAGATTTTTAACAAACTCGCGAAGCTGCGTAAAGAGTTTGCGGTATTGTAGCGATACTGCGAGTCATTGTTTGTCTATCGAGATTGTGTGTGCTACTCTAGCCACGCTCTCGCAAAGTTACTCAAACGCGCGTATATCCCTTTTTCACAGTAACTGACGCGAGACGCAAATTGCGTTCGAACTGTGTGCATCCGCGTCACATAAATTAATATCCTTGTTAACTACCTGTCACGCGTAAGACGCAATTCATAACGCGTGCCATTACACTTGCGTTCTCGCGGTTCTCTGTCATGGTTTACACTTTAAAACTACACACAATACCTTAACGCGCGCGCGGTCTTACGTAACTTTATATATGCTTTCACGCGTATTACGCGCAAACATTCTTGCACATTACTTACAATATTTCTAACACATTTCAAATGTTACATAATTTTTTGTGAGAAAATTAAAAAAAAAAAACGTGTTATTTCACTCACTCGGAAAAGTTATGTGATTGTTATTTTTCCTCTTACGAAAATTTTTCACATTCGCAGCTCAATGACCGATAGACGCGTAGAAAATACGTGATACTGCCGTATCGTATTTTTTTCTTCGTCGATTCACGAAGTTTGCCGGCTCTGTGTCGATGACAGAACGGCATTAGAAGATATAGTGTATAATGGGGTCCGACAAGTGCACCGAAATAGTGCACCGGCTAAATATAACCTCGCGGCAACCGAAGCGGCGACCGAGCAAAAGACAAATGAGCCACTCATCCCCGGCAACTATACCTGAACGCGCAAATGCCGTAGTGTTTCGTTTCGCAAAAACGAAAGTTCATTGCTTCTCGCTGCTAGATTCCGGGTCAGTTCGCGCGAACGGCTAAATTCGTTCTTCGCGACGCGACATGTGAGAGAAACGTGGAAGAACCTCGACGAGCAACACGAGACAGAAATATGACCTTGCGACTATTCTTCTTTCGAATATTAAAGAAAGAAAGAAAAAACAATTTTTTTCAGAAATTTTTTTATCAAGTCAAATCCTGATCGTATAGACAAATGTTTCGCGCGTTATTTATTTATTTCACATAAATATTCACACGATTATCTCATGTAATCAATCGGTCGCAGCTAACAATAAAAAGCTTCGAAATATATTCGTCTTCCTGCTTTCAAATCACGCGAGAGCATCGACATCGGTTTATCGAGGAACAGTATCGAGAAATCCGTTCGTTCCGTCATCGGGGGAAGCGTTTGATCACTTCCCGAACGTCGAACGTGGTTTCACTTTTCTTCCGTCGTGTGAAACCGTGCGATCCGAGACGATATCGCGCCGAAGTCGATCTGCTTATCGCAGATCTCTCTTTCTTTCTCTCTTTCTCTTGCTCTTTCCCATGAAAAGGGGGATCCGGCACGAAGGGATCGTGCATCGTCACGTCGGATCCCTATTGAGCTATTAATGCCTTTTCGAGCATCACGATAAAGCGCCATCCCCTTCTTTCCTCCCCCCGCGGGTTATAGGAATATTAAAAATAAATAATTAAGGACGCGCGCGCCCATATCCCTCCGTCGAAGCCATTCATTACGAAGATTAAGCCGTTCGACCACAACCCTCTCGCTCGCTCTCTCGCTCTCTCTCCACCCCGGGAGAGCCACGACTAAACAAACGAACCATGATTCTCTCCCTAATACCCACGCGCGCGCCGCTTTTCAATTTACATACTTCCGATAAGTTATTCCGGGCTCGGGGGGAGATACATCATAAATTCCCCCGCTCGTTCCCGTTGACATAATGTATACTTGTGTGTATCCCCCGATAATTGAGGAGGCGCCTCTCCCTCTCCGCGCCCACGCGAAAAATATCGACACAAATCCCCCTTTTTTCTATCTATCCTTCCCCCGGCATAGCGGAGACAGAGATTTATGAGAAAAATGGAACGCGCGATAGTCGCGACGATAATTGTAATCGTTCGAAGAAGAAAAGAAAAGATAAATTGTTTGAATTCTTCGTTCGTTTTTTATCGCGCGAGTATTTAAAAAATGTAATTTTTTTTTTTACTTATTGCGCAAACGCGCGCCAGACTCGAAACGTAACGTAATTCTTGTTTGCGGATAGTTTGTTTTCTGTATAATGCAACAGTTGTTAGAGAGGACTCGTAAAATCTGCGTGAACGTATAGACGAAAAACTCTATAAAGTATACTGGTTTCGCCGGCGCAAAACGCCGCAAAGACATCGTAAACAACGTAGTAGATATCAGCAAAAAAAGTAGCGCGGCCCCACCGTCTTACAAATTAATCCTTTACACCGTGTCTCGCGAGGACGGTATTAAATATCCGACGTTTTACTGCGGCGTTTTAGTTCTGAACAAATGAAGTTGCCCGATACTTCGCCAATATGTTGAGACCGGTGTTTACCAGTCCGATCTAACATGTAAGACCGTATCTTTTACGTTCGTCTTAAAAGATGTTGCGTGCGAGTCGTCACTCACTGACTTTTAGGCACCGCAATCTGAAGACAAAACGATCTTAAAAATAAAATCCGACTGTACGATTACCGATCTGAGTGCGTTCTCTCTATCTTTATTAGCGGATAACACAGTTCTGACACACGTATTTTGAGAAATATATTAAATTTGTTCTAAATCAAAATGCGTGCCGCAACATATCAAAGATGATGGATAAAATAAATAAAAATTATGTCACGATCCGCGCGCGCGCAATCTCAAAAAGCAACCTCTCAAACGAGGAAAGAAATCGCGTTCGTTGACACGCAACTTTATCTTGCGACGAAGTCGAACAACTGACGATAAAAAAAAAAAAACTATGCAACAAGCTAAGTAGTAAGTCAGTTTTGTTAACAAAGCGGTATCTAGAAAATTCAAATAACGCATGCGAGATGTGGTAAAACGACGACGTGATGGAAAAAGCGTCCGTAAAAGAGACACGCATGCTTTCGAGAAATGAAACGTTTTAAAAATATTTTACAGTGCACATCTAACGCACATTCGAATATTTGAACATTTTTCCTCGATTGACCTCGGTTACATTCATTCGTCGTTAAAAACTTCGTCGTCGTTATCGAACGCGACACGATAGTGCGTTATCAATGCCAATGTCTGGAGCGAACGTAACGTTTTTATCCGGCGTTTCGTCAATAGTAATCAACTTGTGCAATATAACAAGCACAACGCGGAAAATGTTATTTCTTCTTATCTCTCCTCAATATTATTTAACATACAATAATATTGTCGTTTAAAAAAATATTGCGTAAGATTTGAGATTTTTTAAATTTATTAACATCTCGATAAGACACGTGAAGAGAGACTCGCGTGGCAACGTCGTCCGCGCGAAGTGTGTGGTCAAGGTCGCGAAGAAACTTCTCCGGGCGACAGTTTCTCGTGGGCGGATTTTAACGATTCTTCTTACGTTTCTCTCACGCTTTCATCCCTTGACGACGAACAAGAGATAGCCTCGCGTGCGCATAAATATGTATTTTATATATGTATAAAATATATATAAGCGCGAATATACGCGTACGTATTTCCGCCGCACGCATCGCGTCGCGCACACGTTGCAACACACGTGCGCGCTCACGCGTGGCCGCACCGTGTGCGAATGTGTGCGCGACGCGCCACGTAAGAGTAACCTGTTGCTCGTCTGCTGCGGCCACGCGGCTATTCTTTTCTTACACGACGAGACCGACGTCATAAACGGAGCGCCTTACGCGGAATATACGGGGTGTTCCTCGTCAATCGCGTGTTCTTTCACGGTGTACACACACGCGCACACATCTTCGCTATTTCGATAAAAGTTTTTACTTTTGAACTATTTTTTTACTATAAGAAAATCTCTCTCGTCTTTTATTTTACATATAACTTTCCGATGTTCACTGACACAGCAATGTCATTCTATTTTTTTTTTTTTTTTTGTCTCTTCTTGACAAGGCGATAAATAGCACATGTACATAAAAAAGTCTTGCAAGAAAACTTTCAATTGTTGATCGCAAAAAATTTCAATACTGTCGCAAACTTTTTATGTTTAAGGCATTTAAAGGGAAAGACAAAAATATGGAATTTGTTTAGAGAATCCGCGTCGAGAAGCTGCGTCGTTTTTTTTTTTCAGATTGTTACTTCGTACAGATTAGCGGGCGAGAAGAACGACGCACGGAACGCATTTTCGCGCGCATATGAGTAACATCGTTCTTTACGACGTAGCACACATCGTAAACGCGCGAACATGATGGTTTTCGCAGTGTATACGAGGCTAAATATCTTGCAGGTGTGTCCCTCAATTTACTAAATTCGCTCTGCTCTTGTTGGTCAATGATTCGTCGTCGCTCTCTTCTCACGCGCATAACGTGGATTATATACAGCAGGTGAAAATCCTTATTAGCTAGTTTTTTTTTTTTTTTTACAACAATCTATATAAAAAGCAGTTTGGCTCTTGTCGTTTATTTGCTTATCGCGTTAAAAAATTTCAATCTATTTATTATCCGAGTATTACCGAGTACGTTTTTTTCGTTTAGCTCGTGTGCGCTGACTTCTGCGATACGTATCAGTGTACATATATATAACTGGAAATATTGTTGATGAGATAACCACATATTGCAATTGGAATGTGGATCGGTATGTTAAAAACGTCAAAACTCGTTCATCGCTATAAATTCGCGATTCCGTGTTACGAGCTGCAGTCCATTACCACGTGCGTCTTGCTGTTTTTTGTGCTAAACTCCTCTGCGGATACATACGATGAAAATAGTAAATCGGCGCAACCGCAGCGAGAGCGAATCGCAATCGATCGAGACTCTCTTACGACTCTTCTTCTTGTGTGGTAGAGATCCGATAAGATACGTGAAATCTTCAAAATGCAAAAGACAAAAACCTTTCGTGCGATAAAAATTCACTTCGAACGCGATATCACATTGGATTTTCCCGGAATGTTCGTTTATCTTCTCTTGAAACAGACGTACGAATATTGAATCTAAAAAAAAAAAATAATAATAATAACAAAATTTTACCGAAAAATCATCTTCATTTTCCCCAAATTTCCCAGCATTTCCGTTTTTTTCCGCGGCCAATAAAAAACGGATCACACACTATGAGGGAAAGGAAGCGTAAGATTAAGACCGCTAGTTTCCCAAGATACATCGCTGACATCTGCCGAAGAATCTGCGGTCACAAAGGAACAATCTGCCGATCGGGCAGACACCGTTGCACCCTCATCGAAATCCATCTATTCTTCGATAAGCATCGAAGCCGCGCGCCTCGAAAAGCGAAGAAAACCGATATCCATAAAACGAGAATGACACGATCTCTGACCGCCTCTTTTTCGCCCGTTTAAGAGAATCAGAAGTCGACTGTTTCTTTGTTCTGGTCTGTTGTGCAGCGTCACGTTGCACTGAGGATTGTATCTTGCCATTGTGTCTGGCTGTTTAACATCGGTTTACAAACGACACGATTCCCTCATTGGTGTTTTTGTCATTAAAATGTGTGGCATCTGCAACGATTTGTCGAATCGCCGACATGTGACTTATCTCGAATTTATAGAAAAGTGTATTTTACAGAAAAGAGATCAATAAATCCTAAAATAATTAATTAACAATGAGACTTTGAGGTTTTCCTTGACAAGACACATTTTCATCTCGCGACGACTCGTGTGTGAGCGTAACCCCTGCTGCGTTTTATCTGTTATCAGCAGGTAGAGCCGGCCACGTCGTTTAAAAAAAAAAAAACCACATTTCCATCGAAATTTACGAGTCGATTCCGTCCGCACGTGCAATCGAAACAAAACCGGTCTCTGTATCGCGTCGTCTTTTGACGCGATAAAACCAGCGAGGTGCATCGCTAATGACGAACTACATCGAAGCACCGGGAAATAAAACTGTGAAGAATATTACGTTATGTTATATGTAAAACAACGGCTTCTCTTCGTCAAGTAAAACCGGCTATCAGAAAAACGTAACGTCAATTATAAAACACGGGTAAGCTACGCGAGGACATCTTGTCTTTTTTTTTTGAAAGTCAACGCTTCTTTCTCGACGCGACTTCGTCTCCGGAATCGAAACACTTTCAAATAAGCACGTGCAACGAAATCTCAAGTACAAAGACGGACGAGAAATTTTTGTTCGGTTCTTTCAACTTCGAGAAGAAACAAAATCAAGGTTTAACTTAAATTGTTTCTTTTTTTTTCTCAAATTAATTTTATTCACAAAATTACTCGTAATATTTATAGGAGATATTTAACGTGTGTGTGAGTGTGTTTGAGAAAGATAGATCAGCCTGGTAAACCAGGCAGTGTGGCTTGAGAGTTTGTTTTTTTTTTTTTTTTTTTTTTGTTCTCTTTTGTGAAAACTGCGCATAAGAGAGCGGCTTATTTCGCGCACGAGTGCTCCTCAATTATTCACGCATAAATTACAGTGACTACTCGACGGCCGAGAGAAAAAGGGAAAGAGACAAAGAGAGAGAGAGAGAGAGAGAGAGGAAAGAGGAAGGAGAGCGCTACCTAATTGCGAACTCAACGAGACGACGGTTTTTCACAGTAATCAGTTATCCACGCGTACATGTATATTGTATATGATCGTAATTAATAATTCCTGAAAAATCGCAGACGAGCGCCGTAGATTGTGATCGATCGCTTCTCATCGCGTCTCACGTTTCGCGATCTTTAATCGGGGGATACCCGGCCGGAACTAAATGGATTATCGATGCATCGAGCTCGATATGTTCGAGCTCTCCAACCATTAATTTCCCGAACCAATTGAAGGACTTCGATCCCTGCAGACACGCGCGTCCCCTCAGGAATGAAGAAACGAGAGACAAAAGGAAAGCGAGAAAATGACTCTATCGGCCGACCCGTTCCGTTCTTGTACGTGTCGCTATTTCGTGCTCGCTGCTGCTGTTGCTACGTTTCTTGCGGAAGAGAAAACGACTAGTTTTATACCCGCGCGCCGTTTCTCCCGATTTTATGACTCTTCGACGACCATTAACCCCTCCACTTTATATTCGAACCTGTCCCCCCACGGGGATGCTCCCGGGAGAAATGTCAGAATTATAGCGACAGATGATTCCACTTGTTTATTTTATGTTCTGCTTTACATAGCGATACGCACGTAGTCGCGTTATGCGTCGTAAAACTGTTCTATATAAAATGCGAAGTGTGCGCGAAAATGTGTCCGGAAGAACATTTTAGTCACTCTTAACGTTTATTTGACATCTCTTATAAACGTTTATTACTAATAAAAGCAAATGATTCACAACAGTGATTTGAATACTCAAGATAAGTGTTCATTTTCGATCCGCACCAGTAATAAATTTCTGTGAGAAATTAAAAATAAATTCAATAATAAAGGCGCAAACAGATTGTCGACAGATCAGATTTTGATGCAAATCTCGACTGTAATATTTGTCATTTTGAAAGATAAAACCAAAATTCCTACATTTATGTATCTGTTCTCCGGTCTTTAACGACTTATTAATTAAGAATCAATTAAACTCTAGCTCGAAAACAAATCTGACCAGAAACTTCGATGCGATCAGATCAGGTCAGGAGGCTTCGAATCGAAAAAGACGTCAGTTAGACTTTAAGAGGACGTACACGCCCACAAAATGTTCATTCCCGCCTTCCGACACGGGAAAGCAATTCCTGCCCGACAGTAAAATACGATAATGAAGTGTGTGCGCACGCGGATATGTCATTTACGTTACGCTACGGCAACAGTTCGGAATAGCAAAGAAAAATCAATTTGTTATCCCTAATCTAAATAAATTAAATCAATGTGACACATGCGCACGTGAATTAATTGTGACTCGTTTGAAATAAGAGAAACCGCACATCAATTAACCCTTTGTTCTCGCGCGCGAAAAGGAAGGACGGACTGAACTCTATAAATTTTAAAATCACATTTACATCCTCTCGTAATGTGTGGGAACTTGTGATGGAGGGTCATTTGGTCATTTCATATTATATGTTCGGCGTAACGATCTGTATCAATGTTGCACACGTACGCTTATTTGTCACATAAAGCGAAGAAAAACGATCCCGAAATGTAACTTAAATCGGCGACAGTGCGTGGTTTACGATGCATCACGCTATAACGAGCGTTTCGATATGCGGAGAAAATAAAATTTTCTCTCGCATTTTGCAAGTCGTTACGTGCGAGCTCGTGCCTCCAGCACACAATGAAGCAATTATTCTTAGAATACGAGCCTATACTTCAGCATGCAAATAATCCGCGATAATAGCCGATAGTAAATTATTCGCATTTTGTGGCCGCGTTTAATATCGCGGTTAAGAAATAATGTTACGTGTAAAGAAAAAAAAATGCGCGCGAGAACAGTTCAATATTCTCGTCGTTGACTAAACTTTTTTGTTTTTTCAAAATTGAAAGTTAAATTTCTGAAAAGAAACACGCACGGTGTTGGTATAAAAAAAAATTATCCCAACAAAAAAGTATCTTAATTTTTTGCACCCTCAGGCGAACGTTTAACGAATAGAAAATTCGCTGTGACCTTATTTCTTAATTTACGCGGCGGTCCGAAACGCGCACCTTCACGCGCGTGTTAAACGCGTCGTTTGGTGCGCAATTACATGTCGAAAAATGTAACACGTTCGTTTTCACGCACGCTATATATTTGTTTTCCACGATCATTATCGAGCGATTTCAAGTTTGAACAGTGACAGCGCACGCTTCCAAGACAGATAATAACGTACGGTAATTTTTCTCAATGTCTATAATATATGACTATATTTCCCTGAGAACGCGAAACGGAAGCGTCCACAAGCAATCGCTGCCACGTGTTCACGGTCTCTCACAGGAATTCGATCGCAACTTCACAATTCCACCGACTTGTTTTCCTATCACTTTGACCACCACCACATGACTCGGTATCGTAATTAATGATTTATTCGTTCTGGAAATTGTGTTGCCGCTTCGATCATGTACCTATATCTGATCGCAATCGAATTTTGCGGATCAAACACGTTCTACCTACGTGCGCGATCACGTCTA
The DNA here is from genome assembly GCA_014825475.1 of Pseudomyrmex flavicornis. NCBI lineage: Eukaryota > Metazoa > Arthropoda > Insecta > Hymenoptera > Formicidae > Pseudomyrmex > Pseudomyrmex flavicornis. The sequence goes on along the minus strand of QVNW01000863.1, from coordinate 4,487 downwards.
ATTACATGGTGAGAAGACGGTTAGCGGAAGCGACATTCTGTCTCGCCATAATCGCGTGAAAAAAAAAAAAAAAAAAAAAAAAAAAAAGAACAACAACTTTGAATGAGTTAGAAAAATAATAACGCAAGAAAATATAAACATTTTATCGATCGGTTGTATCAAAATGTACAGCCGCCACGCGGAAAACAACCGGTTTATTTCATGTGCAAATACGTCGCTATCTGCCCGACTCGGTGAGTAGCCAACTAAATCGATTAACAGATTCCCGGTCGATAGGCGCTGCTTAACGAACCGTTTATTTGTAAGCGATCGATTACGAAGCGTAAACATAAATTCGAACACGCAATTTTCTGTGAAAATTGTTTGAACAAAATAAAAATAATATAAATTTTAATCGCGCCGGTCGCGTTAAAACAAAAAAAAAACAAACAAACAAACTCAGATTCGAACAAGAGTAGAACAATGCGGCGTAGCTATTGCCCTTGTCTCGTTGAACGCTCGCGCGCGCGACCGACTCTCGATACATCATTTCTCAAATCTCCCTACAAAAAACGTCGAAAGCGGTAACCAGTGTACGAGAGAGAAATATATACGTACGGGGAATACGAGCGCGCGGTTTTGCTCATAAATCAACGACCGTACAAAAGATCGCCGACCGTCGTCGGCACGACGTGGCAAACTGCGCCCATCGATTATCCCGATAATGTCATAATCCACACGGCGAACGTGTGTGTTTCGCGCACCGGTGTTGCTGCGCACGGTTCTCTCTCGCGTAATTTTTCGGTCACGCGGTATCTCATTATTTTCACGTAACAATTGCGAGAAGTCGCAAATTTTCTCAATGTAATCAAACTTTTGTTAACTTGCGCCGATGATTTCTCGTGTGTTGCGATCGAGTAAACAGAAGTCGCTTCACTTGTTCGTCAAAATAACGGCCGATCGTATCTGTAATCAATATGTAAGCCCACCCGTAACTATGTCATTTATGGAGTACTTAAAGATTATCGGAAGCGTTATTAACTCGACGAGATCTCGAGGATCGATGGATCGATGCAACCGGCGATACCGGTCCATATTTTAATGATTCCTTAGAACAAGCACGTAAAATCCGACCGGTATCGGCGGTCTACATCTCGCCAATCAGAAAGACGTTGGTCATCGGTTGATTAGCCAGCGCTTTCATCACTTTGTCATCCCGCGGGGTGATCGTCGTTGGCATCGATCAGCGAGATCGTCACGCGGCGTTGCTTTCGCGTGCCTCCCGGTTTAATTAGCAAAACCAGTCTCAACTTGGAGTAATTGCTCGTCTCTGCGGTTTCACAGTCGCGATAGTCGGACCTCACCTCGCGATAATCCCCCGCAGGTTCTTCTCCTTTCTCTCCCCGTGTCCCCAATCGTTTTCTTCTTCAGAAGCGTCGAGAGGACGCGAATAACGAGCGAACGTCGCCATGTGTCGTAAGCGCGATCGGCACGTTGCCGCTGATACGTCACTTAAATCAACGTTTATTACGGGAGCGGGCAATGGCGAGCTCACTTTCGAAGAGAAGCACCGGTCTCTCAAGAAATCCCGCGATATCCCTCTTGTATTCTTATTGTGAGAGAAAAAGAAACACATATCTTTCGTCTCTTGCTACCAGTCAGTTGCTAACCGGAAAAGGAAAATGAATCGAGAGCGAAAAAGAAAAAACTTCTACCGGTAAGATTGTAAATCACCAAAGCTAAAATTGTTTCCTTCCTATAAACTGAATATATATTTTATATATACATATATATATATATATAAAATTTTATATTCAGCTAAAATATATATATTTTTATGGGTGTGTGCGAGATTATATTAATTTGTACATCGTATGCGCGCGGGATATATTTTTACCTTTTATGTTAAAAATGCTAAGATATTACGATCGTTTTGTTAAACGATTCATATTTATAACAGGATTCTCGAAGTCATGAGCTTCGGCTTCTGGCAGATTTGTTAAATCCGCCATTGTCATCAAGATCCTGGTCTCTTTAAGTGTGTGTGTGTGTGTGTGTGTTTATTCCTTTCTCGCCTCTCCCGACTTTTCACCGGCAGCATCCTTTTTGTCTTTTCGACGTTATTAGTCTTGGCCGGGCGTCAAGACCGCCTGGGGTGTAGATCCGTGTGTATCTACCTTATTTCAAGGTAGGAATAAGATGTCTGGAATTTTTAGATTCTGCTCGTTCCTTCTGCGATATTCCTGGACGCTTCTGGGATGGGAGTCGGATTAGGTGCGGCAAGGTTGGTTATATAGATCCGGTGTTAACTCAAGTTATATACAAAAATTGTTTTGTGCTTTGAAAAGTGTCAAATCGCATCTCTCTTTTCTCATCCCGAGGAGAATTAGAAACTAATTGCAATAAACAGAAACACGCGAAATCACTTTCGCGGAATGTGCTTGCAATCGTAATCGGTGAGAGGAAACTTGGATAAGAATTTAATGAACGCAAAGGGGGAGGGACAGGATTAAATCCGTCGCGCGCGACGTTTGCAATAAACGTGAAAGACAGCGACGCGGGTAACGCGGTAGACGAAACAGGGTTAATAAGATTAAAGCGGAGTAACACAGAGCAAAAGGAGTGACGTGTAGGGACGCGAGGAGTTCACGAGACGACGAGGGAATTCGGCGAAACCCACGAAACTCGATTATGGAAGACCGTCTGGCGCAGGATTTAGGGAACAGACAGCGTCCTGTGAAAGATACGATTCAGGACCAAAACCGCTTCCTTTACGTTACCGCAGACGTACGTCATTCGCGGGAACAGATACATAATTTCTCGTAAAATATGTACATTTTAAGTCGCCGAGTTTCTGTTCCTTTGAAGTGTCTAAAAGCACTTAACTGCCGGATGAAAAGGGAGACCATCCTCTCTCTTTCTCTCTCTCTCTCTCTCTCGGCGCAATTAATAATCCGCCAGAAATACTTCACGTAACTGCGATTAAACATTTTCTCATTACAAAAGAAAATCAATTATAACATCGTGTGTAACAAAACAATGAAAAAGTCAGTCACGCGAAGTCTTCCTTTTGTTAGACGACAATTAATCGTTAAGTTTGTTTTCGTATTAAGACGTAAGTCAATTATTTAATAACAAACGCGCGCGTGCAAACATTAACACGTGACCGGCGCGATTGTGCCTTCCAGAGTAGATACAGCTTGTTTGGAATTTCGGCGGAGACTCTCTCGCGCGTTCCATGTTTTCACAACGTTCGTATTCCGAGGATTGTCCGATTTACATAAAGAGGGACGCGTGTTCCACGCTGTCTCTGTTGTTTCTATAGGCGCCTACACCCAAAAGAGTTATGCCTCCGGTGGCCATTTAGCGGCACAAATTACCCAAGCAAAGAGACCACGAACGACGATTTATCACCGAACGGCCCGAACGCCGCGATATATACCGTTCCTCTACGCTTACACCTTTGTGTCATTTTGGTCATCTTGCCGCGCTTTCGTTTTAGCCCTTTCTTTATACGAGCGATCCCTACGAAAGAGAGAGAGAGAGAGAGGGGGGGGCAAGAGACGCGCTTCTACCGGCGAAATTAAATTTTCGGGACGGTATCAGAGATATATAGTTTCTAAGAGCGTAAGATACGCATCAAAGATTTAGGAGCGTGTTTTCTGATGAAGCCCACAGACTATTTTCTTCTTTTATTAGATGTGTTTGATATCATCGCGATTAAACGTTACGCAAAACCAGCAATTTTCACAATATCGAATTAAGTGATTATATTATTTTAGACCTCTAAATTTTTAATCAATTATTTTCCATAATTAAATCTACAATCAATAAAAATTTATACTTTTACACATTCAAATAACCATTTGAATTAAAAAAAATATTCGCGCTGATCCGAGCGGCCGTTGGTCTTTGTCTTCGGGAAAGCGCGCGAAACAAATCTACAACGTGACAAGTTGCGCACTGAGTCAACCTGGCGTCATTCCAGCTGTTACTTTAGCCTCAACTTTCCTGAATTGTCAATGAATGAGGACCTTATCCGATTTCCGGGTTTGAAAGAGCGCTCGAGTTACCAAGCATTTCTCAAATTACGCCGGTATCGCGCGCTATCGCTGACAGCGATTAACACGCGCGACCAAAGCCGTTTCGAAGTTCCCGAGAAGCGATCGAGACACGTTATATCCCGATCCAAGTTTCATGAAAAAAAACTTCGTCGCGCGAACGAAATTTGATGAGCTTCCGCAAAAAAAAAAAAAAACAACCAGAACTTCTCTTCGTTCGAACAGACGACGCGTCAGACGAAGCGAACTCGGCGCGTTAAAAATAGCAGCTATTTGTGGATTAGAGAATGTTATAAAAACAAAAAAAAAAACGTGACCCCGACAATTCGCGAGAAGTAAATCAGGTCAACGATTATGGCAAAAAAACATGAGAGGGGTTTTTGAATGAGCGGAAAAATTACGAGCGTCGTTCACAGTTCGATCGGCTTTCCGTCCGCTTTCGAAATA